>SNQJ01S0116214.1:11571-28390 GCA_010110895.2 Picea sitchensis | reverse complement strand
GGCCCAAATCCTTCATCTCAAACTCCTTTGCAAGGTCATCCTTGCATGAGTGTATCAACTGCTCATCACCAGTCAATATTAAATCATCAACATAAAGAACAATGATTAAAATCTTACCCTCCACCACAATTTGGTATAGGTTTTCATCTGCTTCACTTTTGGTGAAGCACAATCTGGTGAAATAGCTGTCTATTCGAGTGTACCAAGCACAAGGTGCTTGCTTCAGCCCATACAGTGGTCTCTTGAGTCTACACACATGTGAATCTCTGTCAAAGGTATCAAAACCTTCTGGTTGTTCAATGTACACTTCTTCCTCAATGATCCCATTGAGAAACATAGTTTTTACATCCATCTGATGAATGCAGCAGCCCATCTGCACTGAGAGTGCAAGGATGGATCTTATGGAAGAGTACCTTGCGACAAGTGCAAATGTCTCATCATAATCTATCCCCACAATCTGTGAGAAGCCCTGGGCCACAAACCTGGCCTTATATTTCTCCACACTCCCATAAGCAACTTGCTTTACCTTATAGATCCATCTTGAACCTACCACTGATTTGTCGACCAATCTTGGGACAACTTCCCATGCATTGTTTTTGACAATGGAGTCATATTCCTCCACCATAGCATCAACCCAAGTGGGATCCTACACTACTTCCTGAAAGGAATATGACTCAGTCACAATACATTTTCTCATGAGAGCCATGTATCCAACAAATCGATCAAGAGACTGTCTCTGTCTGCATTGTGAAGTAGGGGCTCCTACATTCTGTGCATTATCTAGTCTCAATCTGTCATCTTTCGTAGTGTGCTTTCTGCCATTTCTGATGGATGGCTCTACTTGAGTGGTTTCCTCTACTCCATGAACCTCCTCATGTGGTTCATTCACATCTTGAGACTCATATTTGGGAACCAACAGTTCCTCTTCTGCATGCAAGTCTATCTCCCTCTCAAGCAACAATCGCATGGCTTTCCCCTCATCGAATTTTATATCCTGTCGCATAACAGTCATCTTATTGTTAGGAAAATACACATGATAATTATGGGGTGTTTCTATGTACCCCACAAATATCCCAACTTTAGCAGTTGGTTCCAGCTTCTTCCTGGCATCCTTGTTCACATGCACAAAAATAGATGAGCCAAAATTTTTAAAATGAGAAACATCAGGTTTCTTACCAGTGAAATCCTCTTCAAGTGTACTCATGCCAAGTATTCTATGAGGACAATAGTTCTGCACATAAACCACAGTATTGCATGCTTCTGCCCACAAATGCATTGGTAGGCCTTGATCATGCAACATCACTCGTGCTGCACCCATGATCGTTCTGTTCTTCCTCTTTGTGACCCCATTTTGTTGTGGGTTATGAGGCGCTATGAGTTCTCTTTGAATTCCTTCTCTGTTGCATAAATATTTGAATTCATTAGAGATGTTTTCTCCACCATTATCTCTCCTTACAGCCTTCACTTGCTTCATCGACTCTTTCTCCACCAATGCTTTAAACTCACAGAACTTTGAGAATGTTTGATCCTTCTTCTGCATGAAGAATATCCAACATTTACGAGAAAAGTCATCAATAAAAATAACATAATACCTATGTTTTGTTGTTGAATCAACCGAGAATCGTACACACACGTCTATGCGAATTCTCTCTAGGATCACCAAAGCATGGTTCTCCTTTTCATGAAAGGTGGACTTTACATACTTTCACAGGGTCCACCCCTTGCACTGATCTAACTGAGCAAGTGTTCCCCTTGGAATTCAAGTAGATATTTGTTGCATGATCTTCAAGGATCCATGATGAAGATGGCCCAATCGCATGTGCCATAATTCACCCGCATCCTAATTCACCACTTTTTCTGCCTTGCCCACCATGGCACCATAGCCATCTACCTCCAGCATGTAGATATTCTTAACTCGAATCCATATCTTCTTGACTTGACCCGTTGCTTTATGTCGCAAGAAAGATTTTCCATCACTGAAAACAACGTCATAGCCTCTGTCCTCCAACATTGTGACTGAGACCAGGTTTTTCTTTAGACCTGGAACATGCATAACATTTTTCAATTGAAATGGTTTACTTGACTCCCCCTAAAAGGTAATGGTACCAATACCAGTCACACTGTATCATCCAACATTTCCCATCTCTATATGCATTCTGAGATCTTTCTCCTCCAAGTCACTGAAAGATTCTCTATCTCCTATCATGTGGAAGGAAGCGCCACTATCCAAATACTACACCGATCCCGATGCACCTGAAGCCATGCATGCGATAAAAGAGAAGTCAAGTTCAAATTGTGAGACAAGAGCCTCACCAATTATATCTCCAACAATCATATTGTTCTTCCTCTTCTGCGGACAGTTAGTAGCGAGATGCCCATGTTCGTGACAGTGAAAACACTTCACTTTGGACAAATCCATCTTCTTGACTTCAGACTTGAATTTTGAATGGAATTTATTCCCTTTCCCTTTCCTTTCCTTGGCATTCAAAGAAAAATCCTCTTCATCATCACACTTTGATCAATATCCATTTCTAGTGTTCTGCCTGAACTCCTCTTGCCCTAGATCTCACCATAGTCATTGCCAATTTGGAAATTTTTCCCTTCCATTGACAGAGTCTTGATAACTATGCCAACTCTTGGGAAGTCCTAGGAGAGCCAAGCTCACCAAATCATTAGCAGTGACTGTTATTCCCACACTTCCAAGCTCATCCCAACATTGGACAAACTTCATGAGATATTTTGGAATGGAGTCGCCCTTCTCCATCTTGATCTTCCTGAGTTTATCTTTGAGTGCCAATTTCCTATGGTCGCTATTGTTTTGGAACAAATCCATCAAAACCTTCCACATTGCATGTGGTGTGGATTTCCCATGGAGACTTGAGACAATGTGGTCTCGTACTCCATCCAATAGAATCCTCCTTGCCTTTTCCACTTTATTTTTCCATGCATCAAGATTTGTAGTGTCTTTTGCATTCGACTTAGGAACATCTTTGTCAATGTATTCCTTCAAGCCATTATCTTCGAGTACTACCACCATCCTGTCCTTCCAAGAAATGTAGTTCGAGCTTCCCTCAAGTGCATACTCCAACCTCAATCCATTGAAATCCATTTCGATCTTGAATCAACTATTGCACCAAGAAAGTCCTTCTACAAATTCGAATTTTATCCAACCACAAACTCAACTGCTGCAATCCTTCTTGCCCTGAGAGGTTTGCACCTGACCAGTTACTAACCTGAGGGAAGTTCGCACCTCACCTGTGTATAGCCTACGAACTGTTTGAGGGAGTTCACACTGTAAATCACTATGGGGTGAGGGAGATTCGCACCTCTCCTTTGAGCAGCCTGGGAAAATACTAAGGGAGGTTCACACCTCTCCTTTGAGTAGGGTACGAGAATTTATGCTCTCAGAAATATGCATAGTTTTTGGTACTAAGGTTCGCACCCTGCCAGAGACGGGACCTACAAAAATAATATTATTTTCGCACCTCACTTCCGTGGCTCCGTGGCTCTGATACCATGTAGAAATTTCAATACAATTAATGTATTTCCTATGATTATCCTAATCTAACAATTATATGCTATTGTTAAATACATAATCGCTTCTACTAATATTCTTGTGGAAATTAAACCACGATCACAAAGTGAAATATCAATAACACATAACACAGAAGTTTTTAGCTTTATGCTTTTCCTGTAAAACTTTTGTGTTATGTGTTGTTGATATTTCACTTTGTGATCGTGGTTTAATTTCCACAAGAATATTAGTAGAAGCGATTATGTATTTAACAATGGCATATAATTGTTAGATCAGGATAATCACAGGAAATACATTAATTGTATTGAAATTTCTACATCCTTGAGTCCACATCCCTTAGTCCTTTAAGTCTAAATTCTCCTTATGTTCAGCCCCCAAGCTCTCCCTATCATGTGAAGGAGGAACCCAATTAATCCTAGAACTTGTAAGCTTTCCTTGTGGAGGATTGAAGTGGTGAAGGCCCAGGTGGAGGGACTTAGTTTCTCAATGTCGATGAGTTGTTGATACAGGAAGTTGTCACCTATGTACTCCTACTGATTATGTTAATAGAAATACTCTTTTCTTGTTCAATTATATGTTGCAAATGTTTATATTATTTTCCATGGGTAAATTTTCTATACATGTTAATGGATTATGCTAGTTTATATGCTAACATTTCATATATTTTCCATATTTTTGTGTATCTTTGATGTTGAGGACAAGTTGTAGGTATCAAGAATTAGATCGTAAGCTCAACGGTGGTCTCCTACAAACATTTGGAAGAGGTAGGATTTTAGCCTGTATTTTGTTGGAATTTATATTCATCTAGCATACTTGATATTTGAGTTGATTTCTAGGTGTCATTTCATCTGTTGTGGTCCTACCCCAAGCCCTAGAGATTTATTCCCCGTAATTGAATTGCTAACTCCACTGGAGATTTCTCCTTTTTGGGGTTAGTTGGTGATTTTTCTCTTTATTTTCTCTTAGTTTTCCTCGGTTTCTTTGTTTCCTGTTGCTTAATAGCCTCTACATTGCTTTATATCTAAGTTGCTTGGTCTAGTCCTTACCAAGTCAGTGTATTTCTTGGAATACCTGGGTTTTCCCTTGAAATTTGCATACATACACGTGTTGGATGTGTTTAGGGTGTGTACATACACTTTTGTTCCCTAAACAATTGTGTACATATTTTTCTAAGCCTTTTTTGGCTTAGTATGGTGTTTGTTGGGTGATTTTTTAGTGTTGTTGAGTCTTCTTGGGTCTCTACCATGTTTTTTGAGTGCTTGCGGAGTGATAGGAAGTTGTGTCATTATTGATTTTTTGGGAAACTTGTTTCTTGTCATTTTTCTCATTTTTAGTCCTTGCATTTTGGTCTGAGTAGTAGCTTCTTGGTGTCCTACTTGGATTGTCTTCATGTGATTGCAGTAGGATCTGAATGAGGGGTTGTTTATTCATTATTTTCATTTTCATTCCCTTATATTGAAAATACAAAAAAAAAATGTTTTTTGCATTTAACTTGAAACGTTTTCACTTTTGTCTAGATTTCATTAGTCTTGGCATTTAGGAAAGATTGCATTGTCATTGAAATTGAAGAGATTGCACCTTGTGCATGGCATTTAGAAGCATACCATTTCTTTTGAAAAACAAGACTAGTACTTAGCAATGTTTTTACATGCATTTCTTTCATATGTTGATTCATAACACCATTAGTTTCATGACCACGCTTCTTGAGTAAGAAGAAGCCACTAAAATCAACGCTCAATAATTAAAATTGATTAGAAATATTGTATCTTTTAGGGTACAAAAACAAGTTTAGGATTTAGGGTCTTGGAATAGGATTTTGTGAGTGAATTTATCCAAGGCTACAAAACTCAACATAGGTGTATGTCCAGAGAGTGGTGAAACCCATTGTATAATTGGTGTCCTCATGAGGCTCCATTAACACCAAAGTTAAGAATGAGGTCATGTGAAGTTGGTTGCAGAGATAGCCCTCTAATACCTTCCTAGTGTCAGAGATATTTCTGGGGTTCTATTTGTATTTGGGGTTTCCTAGGGTACCTTAGTTCTTCTTAAGCCTCAAGCTTAGCTACCCTCCCCATACGGTGGACCAAACCTGCTACTGCTCACTCAAGCATTGGTTATACTGTCGCGACCTTAATTGTCTGACCTAGGTATACACACATGTTACTTGCAGGGTTTATTTTGCAGATACCCCGAGTCAGATAGGGATCAGACAACACACAAACTTTATGGAGGATTTTATCTCTAGAGGGATCTGACTAATTGTGCTATGAATCACATGAGGGTCCTTATAACTCATTCTATTACCTCCACTCTATTTTTTAGGAGTCTCATCCCCTCCTAGGAGAGGCATACCTTCCTATCATGTTTGCGTGCATTGGCCTCTAGTTTTATTTAGGAGTGTTCTCTTTGTATATTAGTTGGCCTTAGTATTTTTCATTGTGTCATGAGTTTTGAGTCATCTTGAAGTGATACTAGACTCCATGTCGATCTTTTTGACTCTTGAATTAGTTACCACAGTTTGGTATGATACTAAAACTGCCTCCTAAAAGGCATAGAGTTAATAAAAATGGTACATACATATATTTCGTGTAATACCACGATCATCCCATCATGAGAACTAATTCATATTTGAGTATTGATTTGACTCCAACCTCCACTATGGTTAGTGGAGTCCCTGCAACTCCCTCATCATCGCTTACTTGGATTTCAGGGACTCCCTTAGTTAGTGCTACCCAGTTCATGAGCACAACTCAGTCCATCAGGATGAATCTCTTTATATTCTTGAATGACATGACTTCATCATCATCGATCTTCATTCCCCTTAGAAAATTTTTGATGGGGATTCCTAGTTACAGTCTTCAGTCGATTCCTATAGCCACTAATATTTTTTTATTTTGGTATGTTGAATATGACTTTGCACATGTCATCCTCCATTCTGACATCTAACATAAATACTAGTTTTGGGCCCAGGAGAACATTGTCTCCTTATAATAATTTCCCATTTGGTAGGGGTCATATCTGTCAGTCTTTTCCTACGATAGGGGGTTGGAATACTCCTTCCTCCAGACCCAATCCTAGTTATGGTTTTTGAGGATGTAATGGGAAAATGGGCAATGTTTCTACTTAATGGGCGATGTAATGGGAAAATGGGCGATATATTCCATCCTTCTATCCTTCGTCCACATTGCTTGTTTTGTCAAATGATTTTCTTATGGAAACTCCTCCTCCCACCTATGGTATTTCATAAGGGGCCAATGTGTATCCTCACATGGGAAACCCCTTGTACGGAGTTCCTTCGTCAAGGGGAAATGTATATCCTCGCATGGGTAACCCGTATCATACCATTTTTTCCTCACAAGCAGTCCCATCAGTGATGATGCCTTTACATCCTTTCATGAATCAGTTAGGAGGGGGATATTATCCTACCAGGAAGGGTCTTGTTGTTTACTAGAACCCTCCTTGGCCCACAATCTCTCAAAGTCAATCTTTCCTAGGAGCATGGTCTTAGACACCGCAACCAAGGCTATGTTTTCTAGCCATGTTTAATTTACCAGATCTATTGAGATTAATGAACGACCATGTGTGTCATCAACTGACATGGACCCTTGTCCCTGCCAAGCTTCCTCCAAAATTTATGAAATTTGAGGGTAAGAGTGGCAAGGATCTAGGCGATCATGTTACAACTTATGGTGTTCGTCGAAATCTCTCAATGATGACTCGGTTTGTTTGAGACTATTTCAACGCACCCTTATGGGGGTTTCTGTGAAATAGTACATTGATTTACCAGGGGGAATGTACCGAACCTTTCATGAGTTGGCCTTATTTTTTTCTCAAACACTTTCAACTACCAGTTCGTTATGACGTCAGTACTGATCTTTTATCGACTTTCCATCAGGACAAAACCACCCACATCTCGGATCACATTCAAGAGTGGTGTAGGAGAAATCGGTTAATTAAAGCTAACATTCCACCATAGTTTCTATTGGAGTGATTCCTTAAGTCCCTATTATCGTATATTCCAAAGTATTTCTCTAAATATGGGGTAACGACTGAGGAAGAGGCCATATTTAAGGCCCAACAATTAGATCTTATATACGCTCAATATGGGATACTCTATGAAATTATTCCTGACGCACCACGGTCAATTAATGATCCAAGACAAAATCTTGGGCCTCATGTCGATGGCATTATATGATCGGTAAATGATAAGTATGTGGACCAGGTGATGACTCAGATGAAAAAAAATTCTCTCAACCAGTCTGCAATGGGACAAGCTACGACTTTGTCTCCTCATGCTCAGTCGTCGGCAGTACATTATGAGTGGTCAACGAACTCGAAGGATAACCAGCAACCTGGAGGGAATATGAGGAAAGGTAGAAATAATAACTGCAGGGGTTGGAATAATAACAACAATAACAAGAAAAAGGACAATCAAAATAGAAACAAGTATGATAACAATGTTGTTGAGGGGAAGAAAGAAAAGTGGAAGGTAAAGTTTCCATGTAATTTGTGTAAAGAGGATCACCTTACACATTTATGCCCTAAGATAAAGGAAGCCTCGAGGATCATAGAGCAGCAGCCTACTATGTTAACTAATATGTTTCCATATAATCAAAACATGCCCTCAAGAAACTCAAACACCGTAAATGCGTTGGGTGGAGGTCAAACTCCCCTGGCACATGACGGTCCCCATCAATGTGTGAATATGGTTCAATCTAATATTAGCATAGGCACTAGGACTCGTGATTATAGTCCTTCACAACCTACTTTGGGTATAGATCCTCCCCCTATGGAAACACCTTTGAAAATCGATAAGCCTAACCCTATGCCTTGCATTCCGAAAGGAGTTCTTAAGTGCTCTACTCATAATCCCAATTCCAGAGCCGCCTAGAATTACTCAATTGTCAAATATTTGGGCCAAACATTGTGTGCAATGTCAGATTTGGAGGAACTTCAAATGTGCCCAACAGAAAGGAACTCCTTGTTATATGATTTATGGGATCTTGATCCAAGTGGCTCAAAATATATCGAGTTCGATGTCATATATGTCTAGCCTCGCTTTACCTTACCATGTGGATTTTCAAATCCATGTGGAATGTATGAATAGAACTATTAAGCGTATTGTCATCAATGAAGGTGCTTCAACGTTTGTGATGTTTCTATCTTGTTGGAAATCCATTGGATCTCCCTAGCTTTCTCAGTATATGAATATGTTAACTATGTTTGATGGGTGTTCATTCAGACCCAATGGTATCCTTCATTCTCTTCAGGTCCAGTTAGGCAATAAAATTGTGGCAGACAAGATCAAGGTGGTTGATGCACCCCTTGACTACAATATTTTACTAGGGTGTAACTGGACTTACACTATGAAATTATTTGTGTCACCAGTGTTTTATGTTTTATTCTTTCCTCATGAGGGGTAGGTTGTAACAATTGACCAATTGTCTTTCACGTGCTCCAATTCCTCTGCATCAGTGGGACCCTCGGTCTCCATTGTCGATAATTCTCAGAAGGAAACTAAAAACATTGGTGTCAGAATGTATCCTTCCTTGATGGGAAACTTTGATTTCTTGATTCCAATCTTGTATATTAATTCCATTTCCAATGAATCCTCATCGTCATTGAGGTATGTCTCATTCCATACTTCATAATTTGATAACGCGTGGACTCTACCTTCTTCGACTGCATCAAATGAAGGTCATTCACACATCAAAATGGAAATTCCATTGTCTGTAGTCGATATTTCATATCAGGCTATCATGGAAGCCACTACAAACTAGGATCCTCTCTCTTCATGGATGGAAGAGGTGGATCCTATCCTAGAACCCACATGGGCGATAAACTTGTCTAGTTCACATGATTTCCTTGACGATACTTTTCCTTCAGATGAAGCGATATTAGAGGCCATGACTAGTCGTAAAATGCATTGGGAGGACCTTCACCATAGATATTATTTTCTCCCAAAGCTTGAAAGGCTTGAATGAGATGAGTTCAGGTCTGCCATGAGCGATATTGTTGGTCACACCATGGTCCCATTGGATAAAATTGACATATATTTTGAAGGGAACATGGAAAACATATCTCCTTCCATTTATATCAACATCTCTCTAACCCCTATCAAGGCGTAGAACGTTTATGTCAGTGTAGATTGTTCGCTTGAAGAAATTAAGATTTACACCGATATTTTTAAGGAATTTCGAGATGTCTTTTCTTATTCATATGAATACATTCCATGGATGGACCCTAGTATTTTCGAACACAAAATCAATACTTATATGAATGCTATGCCAGTTTGACAATGGCTTAGACCCATGAATCCCAGAAAGGCCCCCGCCATTAAGGCAGAAGTGGAGAAGTTGCTCAATGTCGTCTTCATCTATCTAGTTCCCTTGATTGAATGGGTATCCAATCTCGTTCATGTGAATAATAAGAAAGGAACCATTCGTTTGTCTATATATTTTAGGGATATAAATAAAGCTTGTCCTAAAGACAATTTTCCTACATCATTTATTAACCAAATCATTGATGAGTGTGCGAGGAGTGAAGTCTTTTCTTTTATGGATGGATTTTTAGGTTACAATAATATTCAAATTAAACCTAAGGATCGGGATAGGATGGAGTTCATTTGTCCTTGGGGTACATTTGCATACCAGAAAATTCCTTTTATCCTTAAAAACATCGGAGCAACTTTTCAGCGGGCTATGACCTTCGTGTTCCATGATCTCAAACATATAATTGAGGCTTATCTAGATGACCTCGCTACTCACTCTCACAAGAGGGTTGATCATCTGGTCCATCTTCATCTAGTGTTTGAAATATTTCATCATTATCATGGATTAAGCCCTCATAAATGTGTCTTCTACATTAGGTCAAGCCTCCTTTTTGGATTTATAGTTTCCAATCAAGGGATTCTGGTAGACCCAATGAAGGTAGAGGCAATACTTCAATTGCCTCCCCCGCATAGTATTTTTTATCTACAGGGTTTACAAGGGAAACCTAAATTCCTACGTCACTTTATACCCAACTATGCCAATGTCATGAATGGTTTTATGCATTTCTTTAAAAAGGATACTTCGTTTATATGGGATGAGCCAGCCCAAGAATCCTTTGATGCCCTTAGGAAATCCCTAGTATCAGCACCTCTATTGAGTCCAAAGGGATAGCTGGTATGGTTCTCATTCAAGAGGATAATGAGCTCCATAAGCATGTTATCTATTATCTTAGTCGAAACCTAATCAGTCATGAACTCATGTACTCTCATGTAGAGGAGTTATCCTTAGGAGTCATGCATGCGGTTCATAGATTATGCCATTATATATTACTTTGCAATACTATCATGATCTTCAACGTCAATCCATGTCAATACATCCTGACAAGGCATATCATAGGGGAGAAATACAATAAATGGATTCTGATTTTGCAAGATTTTAATATTGATTTTGTCTCTGTAAAATCCAAGAAATTTCTAGTCTTTGTGGAATTAATGTCAGAATTCCCTAGGAAGGATGAGGATATCATTTTCAATGACTTATTTATTGATGAGCACATTTTCCTTATCTCATCTTTGGACCCCTGGTATTGAGACATTATGATATATCTTCAAACTCTAAAGCTTCCTCATCATCTTTCGAGGGACGATCGACAACGTGTACGCCATCAAGCCAAAAACTACCTCATTATTAGTGACACTTTGTATCGTCGAGGGGTGGATTCTATTATGCACCGTTGTTTGACTCACGAAGAATTTGAATCTATACTCAATGATTGTCACAGTGGGGTGTGTGGTGGTCATTTAGTTGGTCTTGTGACAGACCAAAAAATATTGTGAGTTGGTTACTTTTGGTCATCGAGTTTTAAAGATTGTGTAGAAGCAGTCAAGAAGTGTCACCCTTGTTAGGTGTTCACTCTTAAGATGTACTCGAACCCTACCCCTATTCACCCAGTCATTACCATTGATTCATTCACCAAGTGGGGGATGGATTTCATGGATTTCAACACGACCTTGACTAGGGGGAACCATCAAATTATTGTAGCCATGGACTATTTTACTAAGTGGGTTGAGGCCATGCCTACAATTAAATATGATGGTGAGACTACATCACACTTCATATTCAATCATATCCTAGCTTTGTTTGGAATTCTAAAGAATATGTTCACTTACCATGGAAGTCACTTTCATAACAAGATGATGATAGAGTTGGAATCAAAACTGGGGTTTAAGCAAGACCATTGGTCATCATATTATCCCCATGCAAATGGCCAAGTAGAGGCTTTGAATAAATCTCTAAAATCCATTTTGAAAAAAAAAGTGAGGCAAAGTAAATCTAACTATCTTGTGATGCTATACCCTTCTCTCTGGGAATACTGAACCACGGTAAAGACTTCTATTGGTTTTTCACCATTCCAATTGGTTCACGAAGTGGATTTGGTTCTCCCCATTTCATGTGAGATTCCTTCTCTCAGGTTAGCAGTTGGGATCCTAACTAACATGACTAATCTCGAAGAATGTCATGTAAAATTGGAGCAACTTGATGAGCAACATCGAGATGTCACCCTAGTCATCGAGGTGAATAAGCGATGTGTCAAGGTCCAGTACAATAAATATGTTTTTTCCATGGTAGTACGTTGAGGGTGACTTGGTCCTTCTTTACAACCAAGATAAAGAACCACTAGGAGCAGGAAAATTCAATCCCATGTGACACGGTCCTCATATCGTTCATCGTTTCCTCGAAAAAGGATTCTATGAGTTAGAGGATTATGAAGGGAATGTGTTGAAGGAACCTAGAAATGGGATCTATCTCAAAAAGTGTTATGATTGAGCCTCCCATATCGAGCATGAGCTTTTTGTATCATTGTACTTTAGTGTATATATTTTTCATTTTATTCTTTTCTTGTATGTTTTCTTATCAAGTTTCCCTTTGATTGGGAGATGTCAACAAAATCATTGGTGTTCTTAGGATTTGTGGACAGTGCTAATCATCATACTCGGAACATAGCTTCCATTGCTTGGGTTATCTATTCTCCTGAGGGACAACTTGTGTCTTTAGGAGGTGCTTGTCTAGGTCCATCAATGAACAATGTGGTTGAGTATAGTGTTTTTATCGAGTTATTACACAAAGACATTTTTCATGGTGTTTGATATTTAGAGGTTCACTTCGATTCCCAGTTGATTGTGTGTCAATTGAATGGCATGTATCAGGTCAAGGATCCTACATTACTCTGATGATTCCTTCGAGTATGACTTTTGGAACGGTATTTTGCTTTCATTACTTATAATCATATCCCTATAAGTTCTAATCAAGTATCTGATGTGTATGTTAATTACATTTTAGATTTTCATTTTTCACATAGCTAAGTAAAGGAAACATACATTCATACATTTATGCATTCATCCATTGCAAAATATATAGGTAAAGTCAAAAACCAAAATATTTTTGTATTTCATTCATCAAGTTCAAAAAATATGGTATCATAGTACAAAATTGGGCTCTTGGCCCTCAAAAATATACATATATGGTCAGTAATTCAAATAACCATGGAATCTAAGCATGTGGTCTCGGGTGTGTGTCATGATAGCACACTATAGTGTTAGTGAGATGTCGAAAGAGTCTCATCGATGCCTACAACTTGCCTTTGCATAGCCTCAGGAAGATCCTTGACCTGGACCATAGGAATCATGTGCGTCAAACGTGATAGGTTTCCTTGCACGTTCTAAAGAACTCACTCTACGTCCCTGCCACCATTTCCTCTCCTCGTCCCTTGTGTCGATGTCATGGGTATCCATCCAGTCGTCACGGGCATACACATTCATAAGAGAGATAAACATTAATATATGATGCCATATCAAAAATATTTGTGTTTTTATTTTTTCATTTAGCAAATCAAAAAACAAAAACAAAAAAGGAAATATACAAAAATTGAAATTCTTACCGATCTCCCCAAATGAGGATCTTGGTGGTAATGGAATGTCATGATTCCATCGGTAGTAAATCCCCTCATAGGGATATTCATCGATGGAAATGATTTGTCTGTTGATTAAGGTTGGTTGTCATTGATGTCAACCCTTGAAGAAAGCCTCATAGCACAAAGGTTTGGGTAATGGACCCTAGATTGTTTGATGTAAAGATGACTCATTATTGACTTATGGTTGATAAGAAGTAAATATGGATGAACTCCAAAGTGGACCCCTTATGGTGAAATCCCTCACAGGAAGATGCTTTGTGGAGTAAGAGAACCCATGCTTAATTCTGGAATAATGAGTTGAAGGATAGTGAAATTTTTAGGGAAACTATCCTAGATAGATATTGCTTGTCATGATGTTTCGGGTGGTAAGTGGAACGTCACATAACTCCTCACGGTTAGAGAGTTATGACCATATGAAGTTGGAGAACCCATCATAAGTCTTATAGAATCCCCCAAGGGTCAAAGTGCTTTGCCAAATAAATTATTTTAAATAAAGAAGCCCTAAAATAAGGAAAGTGTAAGGCTACATGAAGATATAAATAAGAGGCAAAGTTCACTCATTAAACACACACTTGTACATTTTGTATATCTATTTTCTTGTGTAAATATTCTTGTAAATACTTGTGGATACATCTGAAGTAGCGAATGTCTGAGGTACCACGAAGGGTTGACTGTGAAATTCTCGGATTTGCAGAAAACCCCATTTTTTGATGCATACGCGAGTTTTCTATGTATAGGGTGAGTATGCATTGAAGGTATATGCAGGATGGTTGTGTATAGGGTGAGTATGTACGTGGGTTGACTGTGTATAAGGTGAGTATATGTTGATAAATCCATGAAACTTGAGAAGATGAAGGTGCAAAGTTTTTAGATTTTGAGATCAAGCTCCCAAGAAGGTCTAGAGTGCTCAGATACATCAGATCCATCCATTGGTTCAAAAAGTATGTCTTATTTCTATGAATAGTTGGATTTTGATGTATGCATGAGGAATGGCAATGGAGATTTGAGGATTCTCCCTAGAGAGACTAGTGGCTACATGGGATCTTTTGTATAAGACAGATCTACAAAAATATAGTGCTGGTATATTTATCATTGATACTTCTTGTTGAGGCACATCTTGTATTTCTTGGCATATGGATAAGATTTTTTATGGTACATGGTTGAGATCTTGTATTTATTGATGTATTGAGAAATGGAATATCAGAAAGGGGTTGATGACTAAGATCATGTGAGGGATATTATACTTGTTCATGATTACACATACCTATATGGCACATGACTAGAGAGAGACATACTTTCCTTGAGTAGAGGTTATGTATGAGGATGCATGAATAGGGTACAGTTACAGTCTGGATACAATGACAGGTTACAGATCTATGTGAAATAAGTTACAGAGGGTCAAAAGTTCTCAAGTGAAAGGAAACCCTAGTTTCAGAAGGCATACGTGGGCTGCAAAATAGATAGGGCATGTACATAGATGGACTGCATCACTACAAGTCACGTATCTATTGTATTTTTGTAGATACATGTTCAATTCAGGTACGGTTTGATTACAGGGTAGTTGTACATATTGGATATAGGGCAGTGGTACAGGTTTATACAGTTGTATAGCAGTATATCTCACAGTGAAAGGTTGACAATGGTTCCATAATTCTACTTCTACTTTAGGGTGGTTGGATGGGGCAAGGATAGGTGGTTGTATACACCTTTTGGTTGTAGCCGGAGAACATAGGGGGTTGTAACCTCTTTCTGGTTGTATCCAGAGAAACCAGGGGGTTGGAGCCTCCTTCGAGTTGTAGTTGGAAAACAAAGGAAGTTGGTGCTTCCAATGAATGTAATTCCTCAAGACATATAAGAAAAAGAATTCCATGGTTTTCTCCCGATTTGGGTTTCCACGTAAAACACTGGTGTACTATGTATGTGTGTGATTGTTTATTTCTGATTGCTCATTATTGGATAATAATTCTACATTGATATAACATTTGAAGAAAAAGGATTATAATTACGCTATTATGGATTCACCCCCCCTCTCAGTTCTCCAACAATTGGTATCAGAGAAGGTTCCTTCAGAACTTAGTTTAACCACTGATATGTAGATCATGGAGAGTACCAACTCATATAAAAATGGAATACCACAGTTTGATGGAAAAAAGTATGCATTTTGGAGCATAAGAATGAAGACATATATACAAGCACAGGGATTTCAAGTTTGGAAATCAATTGTAGATGGATACACAGCACCTGCAGTTACACCAACAAATGACAAAGTAGTGAAACTCGGTGAGAATAATTCCAAAGCCAAAAATGCACTTTTGAATGGTCTTAGTGATACGATATTCACCAAAGTTTCACATTGTAAATCTACTAAAGAGATTTGGGACAATCTTCAAAATATTTATGAAGGAGATTCAAAATTCAAAGAAGCAAAGCTTCAAACTTACAGAGGTCAGTTCGAACAACTAAAAATGAAGGAAGATGAAGATATCGTAGCCTACTTCTTACAAGTCGATGAAACAGTGAATGCAATCATAGGATTGGGAGAAGAAATCGAAAAATCTGTAATTCTTCAAAAGGTACTAAGATCTCTTCCTATGATATTCAACCCTAAGATATCAAAACTAGAAGAAAGATCGAATCTAAACTCAATAAGCATGGATGAATTGCATGGAATCTTCACAACATATGAGATGAGAACTGAACAGAAAAATCTAGAAGTAAAAGAATCATCCTTCAAAACATCCAAAAGATCAAAGAAAAAGAAAAAGGGACAAGAATAATATAGCAGCAGCAGCGACGTCTCGGAAGATGATGAAGAAGTGGCCAACTTCGTCAAAAGACTGAACAAGGGAATCAACGCTAGGTATAAAGGTAAGCTTCCTTTAATTTGTTTTAATTGTGATGGTATTGGTCATTTTTCTAACAAATTTACTCATAAGAAAAATATAAATGATGAAGGTTACTCAAAAGGCAAACACACATATAAAGGAAAAAGAACTACAAAGAAATATTTCAAGAAAAGCTTATGCATCAAAGAAGACATATCATCATCAGATGAAGATGAAGTCAGTGACAGTGAGACAGGAAGAGTTTTATTCATGGCAGTAAAAGACTCTGACAAAGAAGACTTCGAAGAAGAATATAAAGAATAAGTTGAAGAAGAAATTGAAGAGGGAGAAGTTGACTTTCGAGAAGAATTAATGTGTGCCATTGAAGTTATCAAAAGAGAAAAGAACAAGAACAAGAAACTACAAGCAGAACTAGACAAAAAGGAAGACACTCAAGAACTAGAAAAAATGATCACAAAATTGAAAGTTCAAATAG
>SNQJ01S0116214.1:0-11561 GCA_010110895.2 Picea sitchensis | reverse complement strand
GATAGTTTACAAATCATTGCATGATGGTGAATATATACCATTTCTTACTATTGCTTTGATTATTTAAGATTTATGTAGTTACTTGGCTCGAAGTAGAAAGACTAAGGTTCTTTTCTTTGACAGGATTGTCTTGAAAATATGACACCTTGCATAAACAATGAAAGAAATATCCTTGTTTTAGGAATTTGGAGCATTATTATTGATGTATTTCCCAATTGATTGGATAATATAGGTCGTCAATGCATTTATTGTAGAAGAATAGACCTACATTCTATTTTCCCTTTGTTGCATTATCATTGTGGAAAATACTATTGTGAAATTTGTTTGGGTAGGACATTGAAGGCATAACCTTATTTCTGTGCACCGCTCACTATCTCTTGATAATAATGTCCTATTATAGACCATAATTATATTATTGTTTTACTATATAAGCTTTAGAGGTAACCTTTTGTGCTATGTATTACTTTCCATTGTTAAAATTGAATACCATGGATCTATATGCTTGGATAATTTATTGTTTGTTGATATTGAAGTGAGTTATTTCGTCCTAGTCAAAGATTGACAAATAGGAAGGATATTCCACTTGTTTATAATCAACTATAGTGAAGATTTGAATTTATTTGTGCCCTTTGTTGAAAATATGGGTTCTTTTGATGAAGATGAAGAACTTGTTATGCAAACATTGTAGGAAATTTGTGAGAAAAAAATTGTTACTTTACAAGAATACCATGATCGACTTCATAAAGAAGTTAATACATTGTATAATACTGTTGCTCTATTGTAGAAAAATACTGGAAGATTTAAGGATTATTTGGAGACAACCCATACCTAGCTAGAGGATGAGGCTACCTTCTTGTAGTGATATGATGAAAAATCTAGAAATATTGTTGTCTTGGAAAGAAATTTGGAGCATGTATTTCAAAACCTCATGGAAGAGTTTGAAGATAAAATAATTCTATTTTATGATTTGGTAGAGGAATTTAAAACCCTTTCTCATACATAAATTACTGGTTTGAAAGATAAAATTAATAGGTTGGAGACAGCCAATCCCTAGATAAAGAACACGTCTACTTTCTTGTAGGCCTTTGTTGATGAGCTTCATGAGGAAGATTCTTCCCTTTAGGTAGACAATGTCCAATTATTTGATGAATAATAGGATTTAAATAAATATTATGATCTCTTGTTTCTATAGATCATTGAGAGACAGGGAACCTCTAAGGTATTGTACTATTGAAAATAGGGTCTTGAGCCAAAAATTAGATAATTGTAGATTGTTTTGAGTGTGATGATGCTGATCTTACAAACTCTCCAATTACTTCTCTTACATTTTATGCTCTTGCTTGTAGCCTTATTAAATGTAAGAAGGATGATGTTGATGTTTTGACACCTTCTCATTCCTTGTTGGTTATCGATGTTTTGTCTTCTCCTAGTTTTTAAAAACATACTATAGGTATTGGGTCTCAAATATTAAGCAAGTTGGGCTATACCAAAGGTGGACATAGAAATAATGGATAGGATATTATTGTTCCAAGTAATCCTAGGCTGAGATCACCTAGAGAAAGTCTCAAATATGATGATACTTCATTGACATATAGAAGTGGATTTATGAACATCAAGATGATGTTTCTTATTGTAGGTGAAATTCATCTAACTAATTTGTAGGAAAGGAATCAACTTTTGATGATTATGTTAAGAAAACTGAAGATTTGGTTGATCTTAAAATGATGGAATTTGAAACTCTTATAGAAAAAAAATATATTTTTGAACTACACGGTTTCTTGAACCTTTTGTTACATAGGAATTTGATCTTGCACCTTTTGTTTATCCAGGACACAAATATTTACCTTATCGACAGCCCCATCATAGAGAATGAAGGAATATGTCCAATAATCAATATTCTTGGAATAATGAAAAATTTTCTTTAGGATATTTGTAGAAGAGTCATGGAAGACAAAATTTTGGACTAGTGTAGATTACCAAGGTTGATAGTGGATGTACTGATGAATGCTCATGGTAGGATTTAAATAGGTGTCTAAGGACTTCTTGTAGATGTATATCATCAACTATATAGTAGTACAATTCTCCTCTTTCTCTCTATTGATCCATTGGAGTAGTTGATTGAGGTTCTACCAAAGGTATCAGTTGAATGAGTTTTGACTGAATATGTTTTCTCTATTTGTATTTGACAGTTGTGTTGTTTTCTTATGAATTGAAGGTCTTATGGATTGATGTATTTCTTTCTCCCTTTTGTTTAGTGGGGGAATTGTATTGATGATATTGAAACTATTAATGTATGTGTACCCAACTTGAGTGATTGTGAGTGTTGGGGTATGTAGATATTGATTTGATTTGTTATTATAGACCAATGATTGAGTGCCTGTGATAAAGAATATTGTTTAGGATTTATGACTTCTAGTTATGGATGATACTATTAGAGATGCCAAATAAGTATTGTTGTGTGTTGTAGTACGACACTATTTTAACAATGTTGGATTTTGTAATATTCCTTTGATATATATCTTTTTCTTTATGGACCATCTAGTTATCTGATATGATTGATGTCTAGTCAACTAATCAACTAGGACTGTGTTGTTTTTTTGTCTAGTTGACTAGGAAAATTTGGACAATAGTTTGGAACTTTATTAWTAYTATGATCTTGTTTGCATATGATTTTGTTTGTCAGAATGGTGCATAGATTGATGAGGTGAAAATAATTTAGAATTCCAATTGGAGAGTGTTATGGTATCTTATATTGATCAATATGATGATTATTTGTATAAGTGGTAGTGTTTCTTACTGTACTTGATTGGATCATTTTTCTTTCATGATCAACATTTGTAGTTCCTATCAAATTAAGGGGTCATGTTATGTAATTTTATTTTCCCTTCAAGCAAATTTCAAGGGGGGTGTTGGAGCTAATGGTTCTTGATGTAACCTCACCTTGTTGGAATGTGTAGTCAACCATGAGCAGGAAGTTAACTATTAAGGGAATGGATTAAGGAATGGACCTGATTGACAACTTATTGGTCACACGGACTTGACAATTGTTGGAATACTGAGAGGGGGGGGGTGAATTAGTATGAGCACTTTATTATCATTTTTTAACCACAATATGTAATAATTAACATCATAAACAATATATCATCAATACATCATGAGAAGTATAAATCAATAGAGAATAATAGACATCCACAGAAACAATGTACACCGAAATTTATGTGGAAACCCAAATGGGAGAAAACCACATAATGATTTTCTTATATATCAAAAGAATACATTCATTGGAAGAACGAACTTCCCAATTCTCCAGCTGCAAATAGAAGGAGGCTACAACCCCCTATTTACACACTTCAACCTAAAGGAAGACAAAACTCCTTGAATTATCTAGCTCCAACTAGAAATAGGATACCATCCCCCGATTCTCTGGCTCCAAACTGAAGGAAGCTACAACTCCCTGTGTTCTCTGAAACCAACCAGAAGGAGGCTATGACCCCATTTCCTTTTCCCATCCTGTCACCTTGAAATGTAAATGTAGATCAACTGTCACTGCCACAATCATTGCCACTGTCACTGTCACTATCACTGTATCCAACCTGTCATTGTACCATCAACCTGTAACTATCACTGTACGATCAACTTGTAACCTGTACCATATCATCCATCAATTGTGTACCAACATATGCATAAATGTATAAACCATACCATAATCAAATAATGTACCAAGTACCATCAATAACATACCAATAAAGTGCCTCAAGACAATATCACAAAGATGTGCCTCTATTAAAGAACCGTAACATCCTTAAACCAAATACCAAGAATATGTCTCAAGCATATAGCACATCAACTATAACAACCCTATTTCCAAGAGGCCTACAAGATATGCCTTAAGCATATGCCATACCATACATGAATCAAACCTCAATAAAACACATGTAAAACATACCTTTACTCATGAAACCTGTAGGATACCATATCAGACTATGTCACAGATCCTTTGTACCTTCAAAACTTGTTGCAACTTGAACTTTTCTATCCTCCTTAGATATATATTTTCCTCGTGGGACCAAGACCTACTATCTAGCAGAGCATTTCATGAAGAGACCTATGCAATCCACGAGGGTTTCTCACGGGACAATAGTAGTCTGATCTGTATGGGTGTCTCATAGGACACTAGTAGTCTGATCCATGGGGGTAAAATAAACTAGGGTTTCCACATAAAATGTCTCTCTCCTATGCAACCCTGAAACTCCTGCACTTCTCACTTGTCTCTACCTTAGATTTAACTGTCACAAAAATTTCCAATAGATCACTAGTTTACTAGAAGATGTTCAATAGAAAGAGTGAGTGAATGTATTTGTGAATGACACCTTGAGGTGTATTTATACTTTTTCTAGGTAACCTCTTTCCTCAAACTTAGGGGATTCTTGAATTTCTTGTTACAACCACTTTGCCCTTTCATTAAAGACTTGTAACCAACTAGGGGCTTCATGACCATTCTTTGGGGATTCTAACTTCACAAGGCCATAAATACTCAACTGTGAGGAACTATGTGGCATACCACCTATCAACGAAAATGACATGATGAGGACTATCCATCCATGAGTGACTTACCTGCATTTACATCATCCTTCATGACCTTTTTCCTTGATCAAATACGGGCTCCATAACCATACTACTGGGGCTACCAAACTTATTCAAGCGTTGACATCAATGAAAACCAATATTTCAACAACATCCCCCTTTGCAATTGATGGAAATACTAAAGGTATGGTAACACTCATGCTCCTCCCTATGACCATCTCTCCCCTTGGGACCATTTCTCCCCTTGTCTCCATGCATCTGTTCTTTCTCTCCCTTTCCATGCATATGTTCTTTCTCTCCCACTTTAACATCAATGACAAAGGATAATTATGCTTGGGGATTCTCCCCCTATCTACAAGTCTTTGCTTTCTCTTCATGGAGCTTCCTTTTGTAAATATTTGATGTATATGAAAAGCATTCAAAATATTCTTTACTTCTCTCCCCCTATCTTATTGTGTCCAAATCCATGTGGATCAATTTGGGGTAGAAACTACTCCAATTTTCTGATGAAGATACTCAAAGGTCTCCCTCGAAAGAGGTTTGGTGAAGATATCTGCAATCCGCTATTTTGTCCCAATATATTCTAGTTTGATGTTCTTCTCTGTAGCTTGTTCCTGTAGAAAGTGATACTTGATAGGAATGTGTTTCTTCTTGGAATACATCACTGGATTCTTGGAGATAATGATAGCACTGGTGTTGTCACGGAGTATTGAAATGGGCTCATCATACTTCACTTGTATATCCTACAAGGTGGGCTTCATCCAAAGAACCTAAGTGCAACATGTTTTCGCTGCAATATATTCTTCCTCTTTCGTGGAAAAAGATATTAATGACCATTTATTTCTTAGACATGATACCAAACACTCACCTAAGTAGAAATATTCTCCACTTGTACTTCTTCTATCGTCAATGCTACCTACCAAATCTGCATCTGTGTAGGCGAACAAAGATAGATCATTCCATTTTGGATACCATAATCCAAAGTCTTCTATTTCCTTGAGATATATGAATATTCTCTTTACTACCATAACATGTGTTTCTTTTGGTGCTGCTTGAAATCTCACAACCTATCCAACTACTTGCATCAATCTGGTCTTGATGCTGTCACATAGAATAAGATTCCAATCATCGATTTGTAGAGTCTCTGATCTGCATGATTAGAATCATCATCCTTGCTTAACTTGTAGCTGGTCTACATAGGAGTACTCACGGTTTTGAAATCTTCCATTTCAAACTTCTTTAGAATTTATCTGATATACTTGGTCTGTGAGATGAAAATACCTTTATCATGTTGACATATTTGTAATCCAAAAAAGAAAGTCAACTCACCAAGCAAAGAAATTTTGAACTCACTTTTCATATCTATGGAAAATTTCTGACTCGTCCTGTCATCATCACTGACTCGGTTAAGGGAAAAACTATGTATTCCAAGAAAGACACTGACTGGGTAAGGACTAGGGCAAGCAACTCAAATATAAAGCAATGTAGAGGCTATTAAGCAACAAGAGACAAAGAAAATAAGGAAAACATAGAGTAATTAAAGAAAAAAATCACCAACTAAACCCAAAAAGGAGAAACCCCCAACGGAGTCTCCAATTATGTTATGAGGAATAAATCTATTTGGCTTGGGGTAGGACCACAACATATAGAACATCATCCATTAATCAACTCAAATCTCGAATATGCTAGATAAATGGAAATGCCAACAAAAGAAAGGCTAAAATCCTAGCTCTTCCCAACATTCGTAGGAGACCATCGTTGAGCTCACGATCCAATTCTTGATACCTACAACTTATCCCCAACATCTAAGATACAAAAACATATGGAAAATATATGAAATGTTAGCATATAAACTAGCATAATCCATTAACATGTATAGCAAATTTACCCATGGAAACTAATATAAACATTTGCAATATACAATTGGACAAGAAAATAGTATTTCTATTAATATAATCAACAGGAGTACATAGCTGAAAACCTCTTGTATAAGAAAATCATCAAAACTAAGAAACTAAGTCCCTCCACCTGGGCCTTCACCACTTCAATCCTCCATAAGGAAATCTCACAAGTTCTAGGAGTAATTGGGTTCCTCCTTCATAGGATAGGGAGAGCTTGGGGGTTGAGCAGAAGGAGATTTCATACTTAAAAGACTAAGGGATGCAGACTCAAGGATGTAATATGAGGCAAAATTTCTCTAGAGTGTACTTTCTCTCTTCTTTTTTCTCCTTTTTTACAAGGCTTGTATATGGCTCAATTTATAGCTTCCAAAGGGAATTAAAGGGTCGAATTGGAATTTTTCTAGCATATGAAAGGCCAAGGGTTATGGATCCTATGACTTGGCATGGAAAACCTAAAATATTTTTAATTTTGAGCACAAAACTCGATGTACGCGGGATATAATGGAGCAACCTGCATATACACATGTTGTTTAATTGTAGCTCGTGTATATGCACAAATATTTGAATTTTTGACTTTGGATTGAGAAAAATGGGGAAATTGAGTCTACAAAGGGAAAGGAAAGGCCACCAAAGCATGATGCATAGAGTGTGGAAAAAATTGCTATAATAGATGCAATTCCCAGATTAGAAGTTCCTCCATACGGTCTATGCGATCCAAGCATGACTCGATGGACCAAAGGGATTAGGCACTTGGGAGGTGGTAGGGTGTCAAACCCCTATAATGATGAGTTCTTTCACTGGTGGCAATGAAAGTGTTAGATTACTGAGAGGGGGGGTGAATCAGTAATAGCATAATTATAATGCTTTTTCTTCAAATGTTATATCAATGTAGAATTATTATCCAATAATGAGCAATAAGAAATAAATAATCACACACATACACAATACACCGGTGTTTTATGTGGAAACCCAAATCAAGAGAAAACCAAAGAACGATTTTTCTTATATGTATTGAAGAATTACATTCATTGGAAGCACCACAAAACTTATATGTTTTCCAGCTGCAACTAGAAGGAGGCTCCAACCCCTTGGTTTCTCAAGCTACAACCTGAGGGAAGCTCCAACTCCCCAATTCTATGGCTACAACCAGAGGGAGGCTACAACCCCCTATGTTCTCTGACTACAACAAGAAGGTGGCTACAACCACCTATCCTTTCCCCGTCCAACCACCCTGAAGTAGAAGTAGAATGATGGAACCACTATCAACCTTTCACTGTGAGATATACTGTTGTAAAACTATATCAACCTATACCACTGCCTTGTATCCAATCTGTACAACTTCCTTGTAATCAAACTGTACCTGAACTGAACATGTATATAAAAAAATACAATAGATACATGACCTGTAGTGATGCAACCTGCGCATGTATGCGCCCTATCTTTTATGCAACCCACACATGCCTTTTGAAACTAGGGTTTCCTTTCACTTGAAAACTTTTGATCCTCTGTAACTTCTTTCACATAGATCTGTAACCTGTCACTGTATCCAGACTGTAATTGTACCTTGTGCATGCATCCTCATACATAACCTCTACTCAAGGTAGGTATGTCTCTCTTTAGTCATGTTCCATATAGGTATGTGTAATCATGAACAAGTATAATATCCCTCACATGATCTTAGTCATCAACCACTTTCTGATATTCAATTTCTCAATACATCAATAAATACAAGATCTCAACCATGTACCATAAAAAATCTTAGCCATATGCCATGAAATACAAGATGTGCCTCAACAAGAAGTATCAATGATAAATATAACAACACTATATTTCTGTAGATATTTCTTATATAGAAGATCCCATGTAGCCACTAGTCTCTCTAGGGAGAATCCTCAAATCTCCATTGCCATTCCTCATGCATACATCAAAATCAAACTATTCATAGAAATAAGACGTACCTTTTGAACCAATGGATGGATCTGATGTATCTAAGCACTCTAGACCTTCCTGGGAGCTTGATCTCGGAATATAAAACCTATGCACCTTCATCTTCTCAAGTTTCATGGCTTTATCAACATATACTCACCCTATACATAGTCAACCCGTGTACATACTCACCCTATACACAACCAGCCCATGTATACATTTAATGTATATGCACCCTATACACAGACAACCCACGTATGCATCAGAAAATGGGGTTTTCTGTAAATCTGAGAATTTCACCATCAACCCTTCATGCTACCTCAGACGTTCGCTACTTCAGATATATCCACAAGTATTTACAAGAAGATTTACACAAGAAAATAGATATACAAAATGTACAAGTATGTGTTTAATGAGTGATCTTTGCGTCTTATTTATATCTTCATGTATCCTTACACTTTCCTTATTTTAGGGATTCTTTATTTAAAATAATTTATTTTGCAAAGCACTTTGACCCTTGGGGGATTCTATAAGACTTATGAGGGGTTCTCCAACTTTGTATGGTCATAACTCTCTAATCGTGAGGAGTTATGTGTCGTTCCACATACCACCAAAAACAACATGATAAGCACTATTTATCTAGGATAGTTTCCCTGGCAAATTCACTATCCTTCAACTCATTATTCTAGAATTAAGCATGGCTTCTCTTACTCCAAAAAGCATCTTCCCGTGAGGGATTTCACCATAAGGGAACCACATTGGAGTTCATTCATATTTACTTCTTATCAACCATGATGAGACAATAATGAGTCATCTTTACATCAAACAATCTAGGGTCCATTACCCAAACCTTTGTGTTGCGGGGATTTCTTCAAGGGTTGACATCAATGACAACCAACCTTAATCAACAATCTCCCCCTTTGGCATTGAAGGAAACACTCTGATGCAATATTGAAATCATATCACTCATGCTCCCCCTGGAACCATGCCTCTATCCTCTGCATCTGATAAATCTGGTCCCCTGTAACCATGCCTCTATCCTATGTATTTGATAAATCTGCTCCCCCTGGAACCATGCCTTTGTCCTTTGCATCTGATAAAATCTCTCCCCCTTTGTCATCAATGGCAAAGGTATCTTTCCATCTGGGGCTGCTCCCCCTGACTGAACTGTCCTCTTATGGTGCTTCCTCATGTAAATCTAAGACATATAAGATAAGCATTCAAAAAGCATTCATTTTGGAGTAGAAATAAATCTAAGTCTTTGGCGAAGATATTCAAAGGCTTCCCGTGGAAGTGGTTTTGTAAAGATATATTCCACTTGTTCTTTTGTGCCCACATACTCAACTCTAATATTCTTTTCTGCAACCTGCTCTCGTAGAAAATGATACTTTATTGGAATGTGCTTCATCTTGGAGTGCATCACCGGGTTTTTCAAGATAATGATGGCACTTGTATTATCAAAATAGATTGGAATGGGCTCATCATACTCAACCTGTATATCTTTAAGAGTTTGTTTCATCCAAAGAACCTGTGTACAACATGATGCTACTGCAATATACTCTGCCTCGGTTGTAGATAAAGATATTGATGATTGCTTCTTTCTTAGCCATGATACTAAACACTCACTCAAGTAGAAAGATGCTCCACTAGTGCTTCGTTGGTCATCAATACAACCTGCCCAATCTGCATCTGTGTAGGCAATAAGTGATAGATACTTTCCTTTTGGATACCATAATCCAAACTCTTTTGTTCCTTTGAGATATATGAAAATTCTCTTTACTGCTAATACATGTGATTCCTTTGGTGCTGCTTGAAATCGTGCCACCTATCCAACTACCTACATTACATTTGGTCTGGATGTTGTCACATATAGTAGGATGCCAATCATTGACCTGTATTGCCTCTCATCTGTAGACTTTGAATCATCATCTTTGCTCAACTTGCAACTTGTTTGCATGGGAGTGATAACTGGTTTGCAATTTTCCATTATGAACTTCTTTATCATTTCTCTGATATACTTGGTTTGAGAAATAAAAATTCCTTGGTTGCTTTGACATATTTGAAGCCCTAGAAAGAAGGATAGTTCTCCAAGTAACGACATTTCAAATTCATTTTTCATATCTTTTGCAAATTTCTTCCTTAACCTGTCATCATCACTACCAAAAATAATATCATCAACATAAAATTCAATTAATAAAATATTACCTTGACTTACCTTGATGTAGAGGTTGCTATATGCACTTCCTTTTCTGAACCCTGCCTGCTATAGATACTTATCCTGTCTAGAGTACCATGCTCTAGGAGCCTGTTTTAGACCATACAGGGCCTTCTTTAATTTACACACATAATCTGTGTTCTCTAACAACTAAAATCCTTTTGGTTGTTCAATGTAGAATTCTTATTCAAGTTCCCCATTCAGAAAAACTGATTTTACGTCCATTTGATATACTTTAACATTTTTAGAGCATGCATAAGCTAAAAGCAAACAGATTGCTTCCATTCTGGCAACTGGGGCAAATGTCTCTTCAAAGTTGATTCCTTCAATCTGTGCATATCCTTTACATATAAATGTAGCTTTGTTCCTCATCACCTGTCCATCTTCATTCAATTTATTCTTGAAAACCCATTTTGTGCTGATCGCATTCTTATTCTTTGGTCTTGGAACCAATTCCCAAGTGTCATTTTTCTCTATTTGATCCAATTCTTCATCCATGGCCTTATTCCAAAATTCATCCTTGCTAGCTTCTTCAAAATAGTTTAGTTCAATTGTAGATAAGAGTGCTAGGTGTGTTTGTTTTGGTGAATGCATTTTTTTTCTAGTCTCAACTCCTGCATCTTTGTTCCCGATAATTTGATCTGAAGGATGATTCTTCTGTACTCGTTTACTGGGTGTCTTTGGAGACACTTGTTGAACTTGCTCTTATTCTTCTGTCAGTTTCTCTTCATCTTCCTCTTCTACTTCTTTTTCATCTTCTTCTTCAAAAATTTGCTCCATTGATTTGTTTTCTTTTTCCTTTGATTCTGGTCTACCTGTTTCATCAATTGTTACATTGATGCTTTCCACAACTTTGTTTAATCTTAGATTGTAACACTTGTATGCTTTCCTTTTACTTGAGTAACCAACAAGTATTCCTCTGTCCACATGAGAGT
>SNQJ01S0116208.1:55314-74213 GCA_010110895.2 Picea sitchensis | reverse complement strand
CATCCATGGGTGTTGTATCTTCATGTGCATTTTCCTTCATGTCCAAATACCTTCATCAATCTTGCGGTCCAAAACCCATGACTAGGGTTGACATCAATGACAACAACCAATTTTCCAACACTTCTATCGTTAGACTCGATCTCAATATTACCCATGCTGACATGTAGACCTGTGATTTATTTTTCATTGTTATAGGACCCTTGAGCATCCTCCATGTTATCACATGAAGTTTTCATTGGTCATTTTGTTTCCCTTAGGTTTTAAGTTTTACCTTGTAGTATTTAAGTTTGTTTTATTTTTCCCTTTGTTATTTTCTTAGGTTAGTCTAAACAAATAAAGGCTTGGGTTTTGGTTCACATTTTGGCCCACACCTATGGTTCATAGCCTAGGTTCATTTTGTGTTTTATGTCTTTGAATCATCACTTGACTTGACATCTAGCACTATCAACCCCATGAATCTAAAAACCTAACAAGTCACTCCATCCACTCATGAGCTTGATCCTTTTCACTCTGTCCTTATGCTCGTTAAGGATTCAAATCAAACTTTTAAAAGGGCATTGCCAACTCACTAGGCGTTTTCATATCGCACCTGTACATCTGCTCCTTTACCATCATTCTCCATCATCAAGCTGATGTCATGTCTTTTATTGTTTTCAACACCCTTGTCTTCAAAATGAATATTATGATTTGGTCATTTATGAGGTTCTAACTGTTTACCAAATTTGAAATCTTTTTCCTAATCTCGATGCTGCTGAAACTACTAGTCCAGACAGAGCTATGGGTTGTACTATGGAATTAATTGTTTGAGGTTAATTGGAGGCTAAGGTGGATGTAACAACTCCAGGCTTGCAACATATACTCCATTATCAGCTACAACGTCCAGGTACTTCATGATCCATTCCAGTTTCATTGAAGATCGTTAATATATTTTTGTCTTATTGTTTTGTAGCACCTGAAACTACAAGATACAATGTCTCTCACCAACCTGCCTCTCTACCTATTCTGCCACACATCCCATAGCCATTTTCATGTTGAATTTTCCCTCCACTAGAACTCAGACCTTTTTCTTTAGATTTTGAACACCCAATTATCATCTGTTGACAGGAGAAATTGATCGCTCGTCAACTGGAGGCATGGATCTGGTCCGAGGTTGTCTAAATAACCCAAGTCATTTGGATTAATCCACTCCAACGGGTTTAGCGGCTCCGTTGTCTGATCTAAGTCCTAGGAAAACGAAAGAAAAACTAAGTTAAAGAAACTAATCTAAGTGAAAAGCAGCTACTGCAAACTATATACAAATCTAAAATATATACAATTTACTAACTAATATTATAAAACAATAATTCTACTTATTAAATGTTAAGCTATCAATACAATTAAATCTCAATTATATATGTACAGTATTTACAGAATACAAATTTTGATCGAAATTTGCAAAATCATTTGTAAATTGTCTTATGACAGCGAAGCTATTATTTTTGGATTTTTATAGCTTTTATGAAAAAGAAATGAAACAACAACTATCTAACTAAGCAAAGAATATAATAATGTGTACTATATATCTATCTAAACTACAGAGAATTCTCAAATTAATTAACTATTAAATTGCAAATAACAAATTGACCTGAAGTAACGCCTCCTATTTGTCCTATGCACAGTACTCGATTTAGCTATTTGATGGAGGAAACCCACACCAGATTTTGCAAGAAGCTTCTCGTAAACAGGAAGCAGTGATGCTCTTGAATATGAATGACAGAGCAAACAAGAAGTATAGCAACAACAATTTTACAGTTTACAGATCATCACATTTAGATAAATCCCAGTGCGAAGATTTGTACATAATTGTTCATTTAACAAAGAAGATAAACCTTATATTCATTAAATTAAAATAGGGTAATTGCTGTAAGTAAAATGAGATACATCAAATATGGATAATACTTAATTCATATCACATCAACCTGTAACAAATCTTGATATCTAAAGTAGTCAATAATTTGATTACAAATTAAAATGCATAGAAACTTGAACAAAAGTAAGATAAATTGAAGCTAAAGCCATACAACAAATCCACTTCTATTCGAGTCTGTATAATCATCAACCCATAGTCTCTGTTCTCCCAACAATGATGCTTTCTTTACAAAAAATAACAGCTATATAAAGGCCACGGGATGAAACAGTCCTTGTGGAAATTATCAAAACTGTTTGCAAAAAATATGGGAACAATCTCCCAAATTCCTATTTCTAACTAAGACTAACAACCTAATCCAAAAATGTGTAAATAAACAACATATTCAAAGATATGCCACAGTTGATCCAATTCACTTTTGAAATTCGTGTATACCTGTAGATGCACAAAAATACATGTTGTTCAGATTGTGTTCATTTAGAAAATCAACAGAAATTCCAATTTAATGACTAGCTAACAAAATCTCACGATTCTGTAGTTGGTCATATTTACAAACAAAATCGTATTAAATTAATCCAATGGTAATAGAAATGTATGTGATCTATCAAACAAATCCTTTATTACTAATTCAAAGCAAACAAAATCGTTCATGCTAATTCAAAACAAATAGAATCGTTTTTGCTAATTCAAAACAAACAGAAATGTATTCGATTTATCAAACAAATCATTTATACTAATTTAAGAAAGATAGAATCATGCTAAAATTAAACAAAATCATACCATCCATTGTGAAATCAAATCGAATCATGATGGCTGTAGTTGCTTACACGTTTTTTTCTTTTAAAAATCACATGCCCTGTAGATGTAAAACTTGTTGGCAGACTGGTTGAATATCCTTTGAATTGATCAAGGGTTCACAGTGGGAGGCTAAGACACATGGCTAGACGAGTGAGAGGGGTGCGTTGGGATCTAATGCATAGACCTGGAGAAGTCACATATGTTTCAACACTTGCAAATAGACCAAAACGCTCCCTTCAGCCACAGAGAAAAATTGATATTTGACCTCTAAAGGACGAGCTATATCTATATAATAACCCAATTTCTGAGTAAACCACTCACGATGATGGTAAAGGGGCTAATTTCAGTTCTAGGTTTTCAAGGGTTTGATCTGATTCAAAACCGTTTGCCCAGAATCGCTCACGCAAAAACGTGTCTCTAGGAGGCAATTACGGGGTTAGCCTAAGCAATCTTCTCTGGCACTATCAAACCATAATAGAGTCTGGACACCATGGGGTTCAATTTTCACTACAGGAGCCATAGCAGAGAGCACACAGTCAATAGGGTAATCGACGAGGGTTTGACAGGATAAACACAAAACCATTTTCTCAAAGCTTCCCCAAAACAAGCAAAGGCAACCCAAAATGCAAGGCAGAGCGTTAATGGGTATAGTGGTGGAGTAAATTGAGACTATGCAACAATATCATATCGGTTGTACAATGAACGGTGCCTATTCAAATCATAATAATGCATAACCAAAAAATATTTTAACCAAATGAAATATCAAATAACCATTTGAAAACCATGGTGTTCATAACCAAAAATCGGTCTGAATGTTAAATCAACAATATCATTTGTATGATTTGAAAGAAACCACTATATTGAACATTGCACCAAGGATTTAATCACAAAATTAATGCGTTCTATGAAACCATTGCACCAAGGATTTAATCACAAAATTAATGCATTCTATGAAACCATTACACCAAGGATTTAATCAAAGACACCAAAAAAAAAAATCATTGCATCATGAACTTATAAATCGAAACCACATTAGCAAAAATGCAAAGTGAATAAAGGTTTGGTGTTTTGATAAATGTATGACCATTAGTGAGTTGGAGGTAAAAACATTATGACCACATGAACAAAAGGACACATAACAATTCAAAATATCATTCTAATGCCATCAACATTACTTCCAACTCTAGGTTTTCACATTTGCATTCGTGAAAATGAAAACGAGAAACATATACGCGAAAGCAAAGATAATAGTTTCATTTTCTTTTGTTCAGAACTGCGATGATTATTGAGGGTTCAAAACCCTTGTGTAGGCAGCTTGTAATGAAAAGATAAAATTGCAAAATGGCTGCCAACAATGGCGACACACTAGTAGAAGCAGTTATCTCTGCCAAACGAACAATTCCAGATTAAGACAATGAGAATAATTCTAACTCAAAAAAAACCAGAAAATTGCTTAAACATCATCATTAATCATAAAAAATTCCAGCTGTGCTTAAAAGATGAAAACTAATAACAGTCTGAATAAAAGCGAGTCATGATATTAAAGATAAAATCTCCAATACTGTTGACAGAGCCACTGCTTCCAGCAGACGTCCATAGCCTTGACAGGGTTTCCATTTAACCCACTCTGATATCCGTATCCTGCCAGGAAGTTCCAGATCAGAATAAAGGATTTTTTAAGGTCAAGAGATTCCATACTTGCGAATTTTCATATACCCGACATTATTTCGCTGCCAGCGGGCCTGGTCAGTACCCCAACGAAGTTGTATTGGCGTCATGCATGCATTTACCCACTGCCAGTAGACCTGTTCAGTATCACGACGGGTTTACAAGCACGTCCCACAGCTCTTTTAATGATTTGTTTAGCTTTTAAAGATATATAATTGAGCGGGGTGACGCTGAAAATTATGATATTTTAGACATATTTTTACAGACCTTGAAAGATTTTTTTTTTTTTTAAACTGTCCTTCATTAAGATTTAGAGATGGTTTGTTTACAAAACCGACCTTCGAAAGCAGGGAGCCATCTTCTAAGTTATTCCCTTAAGGAACAGGGATAGCGTAAGAAGAAAATGGATGATCGTGACAGGATTCACTTACAGATTGAAATCAATAAACTTATTTCAAACAACAGGCCTTCCTTAACATGGCTGTAAATTTCAGAAGCATATCATAATTGATGTTTAGACAACTTTTCAGCAGTCATTTCAGAGGAAATTTTTTATGTTTTCTTTGTCTGAACAGTTCATAATGCAGGTATGTGTATTTCAAAGAAAGACTGATAAGCATAAAAGGAAACAAAACACACCAGCGAAGAAAGATTTGAAAGCAAAGAAATTCAATCAAAAAAATATGTACAGAACGTGCATCTGAAAACCTCATGCAACAAATCCCTTGGGAGACTGAAAAGTAAGAAAATCTTGTTTGATGGGAAAGCAGTCTTACTCATGGTACCTTGGGTCAGGGTTGATTCATATTTATTTATCTCTTTACTTTCCATTTAATATTTTCATGACGATACTGTGTTTTTGAAAATAAATGTTCAACTAAAAGCAAAGAGAAAAGGATCAAGGGGACTTCCCTGACAACAGTCGTATTATGGTTCTCGTGGTGCGCCAACTTGTGTTCATGACTGCATTATTACTAAGAGAAATAGTGAGAAATAAAACTGAAAGGAAAACCTATTCCTAAACCTACCCTAACTATTAAACAAATCAGGATACGTGAAGTCATGTTTCCAATGTAGCCATCGGAGTAACTCCAATCCTGCAATGGAAACAAAATCAAACATTATTAATAAGAATGGTAATATATCAAAAAATGACAGAAACATATCACACTTAACTTCATAATCATCATCTAGAAACAATGTAAGCATGATCTTACCATTCCCTGGAATATTCTTGATGTATGAATCCTCAAGCCATTGTGCAATCTTGTTGTGATAAGGGTCATAATGGCATGGGCGAGTGTAAGTAAGTTCGAAAAACTTGTCAAGATTACAAGGAAATGGAATAACCATCAACCAAGGCTTAAATGCCCCATCCTCCTGACAGTTTTCTAAGTCTTCATTAATTTCTTCACATGGAAGATCTAAAAGAAATATGTCACGCCTACTTCCAAGATACTTAGGTAAAAAGAAAGAAAGCACAACTTTGTCTTTATTATGAATTTTTTTTATATATGAATGTTCAAGCCATCCTAAGATCTTGTCACAAAAATGGGGATGCAAACCATGAATTTGATGAAACGAATATATCAATGGGAAACTTATCATAGGAGGATTTGTGCAATCAATTAGATCATTGGTTTGAATGTTGGGAAACTTATCATAGGAGGACGAAAATCAAGTTAGATTATTGGTTTGAATGTTTTCTTTGATGAGATCGATCATTTCAAAATGTAGCCATAACATCAATATTCAAGCTAATCAAAGAACGTAATATGCAACTTAGAGTGTTTGATCTCCATAAGATATAATGCATTATCCTTTTCAACAAATCGTAAAATCATCTCAAGAACATGTCCTTTTCCCATGAGTGATGAAAGTGAACAACAAATAAACCGTTTTATCAATGTTATGCCCGAATCAATTTCACCAAAATTTAGAATACTGTTATGATTGTGGCGAAAAGAGTAGTATGTTGTAGGTAAGATGTCAAGTCCAACAGAGTCTAGGAAGAGATCGTGATATAAAGAATAAAAGGAACCATAAATGAACACATGAAAATAATCTCTTGAATTAACAATGGTATTCTCAAGAGATTTCTTCACCTTCTTAAAACCCTTACTCAAGTTTCCAGGACCTAATTACTCAACATAATATGATCATCTAGATTTGCCTTTTGTGTGATAGATAATCAAAATTTATGTGACAAACATCTAGTCTTTCCAAATGCACTTTGTTCACAGGAAAGTGCATTTTGAGGGTGAAGGTTTAAGGCTTCTTCTTCTAGTTGTGTAACTCTTCTCTAATCAGTTTCATAGGAGTACTAGAACATTCAAGACCATTTGCTTAAGTGTTCTTCAATGACTGGGTTTTAAATGTTGATTAGAGCATGAGCTACAAGAATGAGGATATTCACCTTGAGCCGTAAAATCTAATCTTTCTTCCATACCGTCAGACCTAAAAATAATAATGATCTGTATGATCTAGTTATCATTAAGAACCCGGTCAATAGATTCTAACTCCCTTGCTTGTTTAACATTGTTGGAAGGATTCTTCTCTTCTTGCTAAGAGAATTGTTCTTGCAGTTGAGTGATAGGATTTGCAATTAGTTCTTCATTCGTGCTTGAATATGATCGATGGAAGGGATGCAAGCATCACGGAAGAGACTTAATGCAAATGACATGTCATCAAGATTAAATTTACAGAGCATATGATAGACTCTGTAAAAATTCTTCCTCAAGATGAATCACCGTTGATTAGTGAAGCATGAAATTCTTCACATAATCGATTGAAATCATAAATTTCAAAAGCATCTAGAAACTCATCCACAAATTGAAACCAATAAAAATGTGACATAAGTTGGTGCGGGATTCAAACCAATGTTTGATCCTCCCTCTAAAAGTAAAAGAGAAAAGTCTACATAAAACTCTTAATATCAGATGTCATGTTTGATGCATTTTGCACCAAAATTTGTTAAGGTGGTCTTTAGCATATATATTGCCTCCACCATCAAAGGTGAGTTTGGACAAGCAAGAGACTGTCTGCTGGGAACATTTGGTAATGAGAAGTTGAAAGCATGTTCCACACAGTGATTTGGGGAGCCACAGGGAATTGAATACATTTAAAATAAAGGCTCCTACAAGGCCATCTTATCAATCTAGCCCTCCATCTAGCGCCATTTATCGATGCTGGCAAAATGATCGCCAATAACCGAGGGGTGGATCCGGTCCATCGTTGTCTAATTAACCCAATATTTTTGGATTAATCCACTTCGACGGTTTTAGTGGTTTCAAGTAGCCAATCTAAGTCCTAGGAAAATGAAAGAAAACTAAGCTAAAGAAACTAATCTTAGTAAAAAAGCTACCGCAAGAAACTATATACGTACCCTTAAAATATATACGCTTTAATTAACTAATATTATAAAAACAATAATTCTACTTATTAAATGTTCAGCTATCAATACAATTAAATCTCAATTATACATGTACAGTATTTACAGAATACAAATTTTGATCGAAATTTGCAAAAATCATTTGTAAATTGTCTTAAGGACAACGGTTATTATTTTTGATTGATTTTATACTTTATGAAAAAGAAATGAAACAAAAACTATCTAACTAAGCAAAGAAGATAATAATTTGTACTCATATATCTATCTAAACTACGAGAATTCTCAAATTAATTAACTATTAAATTACAAATAAAGAAACCCAATTGGCACTTCCCATTTGTCCTATGCACAAGACTGATTTAGTTGTTTGACGGAGGAAACCCGCACTGATTTTGCAAGAAGCTGTGAAAAAGGGGAAGCAACTATGCTCTTGAATACAAATGACAAAGCAAACAAGAAGTATAGCAACAACAATTTTACGTTTTACATGTGATCATCACATTTTAGATAAATCCCAAAGTGAGAATATTTGTACATAACTATTCATTTAACAAAGAAGATAAACCCTTCTATTCATTAAATTAAAACAGAGTAATTGATGTAAGTAAAATGAGATACATCAAATATGACAATACTTAATTCATATTGCATCAACCTGTAACAAATCTTGACATCTAAAGTAGTCAATAATTGATTACAAATTAAAATGCAAAGAAACTTGAACAAAAGTAAGATAAATTGAAGATAAAGCCATACACCAAATCCACTTCTATTCGAGTCAGTATAACGATCACCTATGTCTCGCTTCCCAATGCTGATTGTTTCTTTACAAAAATAGTAGGTATATAAAGGCCACAGGATGAAACATTCCTTTTGAAAATTATCAAAACTGTTTGCAAAAAATATGGGAACAATCTCCCAAATTCCTATTTCTAACTAAGACTAACAGCCTAATCCAAAATTGTGTAAAGAAACAACATATTCAAATATATGCCACAGTTGATCCAATTCACTTTTGAAATTTGTGTATACTTGTAGATGCACAAAAATACATGTTGCTCAGATTGTGTTCATTTAGAAAATCAACAGAAATTCCAATTTTATGACTAGCTAACAAAATCTCACGATTCTGTAGCTGGTCATATTTACAAACAAAATCGTATTAAATTAATCCAATGGTAACATAAATGTATGTGATCTATCAAACAAATCATTTATTACTAATTCAAAGCAAACAAAATTATTCATGCTAATTCAAAACAAACAAAATCGTTTTTGCTAATTCAAAACAAACAGAAATGTATTATATTTATCAAACAAATCATTTATACTAATTTAAGAAAGATAGAATCATGCTAAAATTAAACAAAATCATACCATCCATTGTGAAATCAAATCAAATCATGATGGTTGTAGCTGCTTACACGTTTTTTTCTTTTAAAAATCACATGCCCTGTAGATGTAAAACTTCCTGGCAGACTAGTTGAATATCCTTTGAATTGATCAAGGGTTCACAGTGGGAGGCTAAGACACATGTATGGACGAGTGAGAGGGGTGTTGTGGGATGCTAATGCATAGGCCTGGAGAAGTCACAGATGTTTCACCACTTGCAAATAGACCAAAACGCTCCCTTTAGCCACAGAGAAAAACTAAGATTTGACCTCTAAAGGACGAGCTATATCTCTGTAATAACCCAATTTCGGAGGAAACTTCTTGCGATGAAGGTAAAGGGGCTAATTTTGGTTCTGGGTTTTCAAGGGTTTTATCTGATTCAAAACCGTTTTCCCAGAATCACTCACGCAAAAACGTGTCTCTGGGAGGCAATTACGGGGTTAGCCTAAGCAGTCTTCTCTGGCACTATCAAACCATAACAGAGTCTGGACACCATGGGGTTCAATTTTCACTACAGGAGCCATAGAAGAGATCACATGGTCAACAAGGTAATCGGTGAGGGTTTGACAGGATAAACACAAAACCATTTTCCCAAGGCTTCCCCAAAACAAGCAAAGGCAACCCAAAATGCAAGGCAGAGCGTTAATGGGTACAGTGGTGGAGTAAATTGAGACTTTGCAACAATATCATATCAGTTGTACAATGAATGGTGCCTATTCAAATCATAATAATGCATAACCAAAAAATATTTTAACCAAATGAAATATCAAATAACCATTTGAAAACCATGGTGTTCATAACCAAAAATCAGTCCGAATGTTAAATCAACAATAACATTTGTATGATTTGAAAGAAACCGCTATATTGAACATTGCACCAAGGATTTAATCACAAAATTAATGCATTCTATGAAACCATTGCACCAAGGATTTAATCACAAAATTAATGCGTTCTATGAAACCATTGCACCAAGGATTTAATCAAAGACACCAAAAAAAAAAATCATTGCATCACGAACTTATAAATCGAAAGCACATTAGAAAAAATGCAAAGTGAATAAAGGTTTGGTGTTTGGATAAATGTTTGACCATTAGTGAGTTGAAGGTAAAAAAAATTATGACCACATGAACAAAAGGACTCATAACAATTCAAAAGATCATTCTAATGCCATCAACATTACTTCCAACTCTAGGTTTTCATGCTTGCAGTCGTGAAAATGAAAATGAGAAGCAGATACGCGAAAGCAAAGATAATAGTGTTGTTTTCTCTTGTTCAGAACTGCGACGAGTATTGAGGGTTCAAAACCCTTGTGTAGGCAGCTTGTAATGAAAAGATAAAATTGAAAAATGGTTGCCAACATCATCTTGTCTCACATTTCCCATACTACGCTACTAAAACCACTGCTAGACTATGCTACAGATCCCCTGTTCCAGCACTAAAAACTCCCTGTCAAATCATTGCTAGCTTATATGCTCACAACCCCAACATTAAATCTACTTTTTCATTGTTTCATATTATAATTTCCGCTCACAAGTATGCTTGAAGTAAGGAGTTAGGAACCCCTACACTTTTAAAGTTTTGAGGACCTTGTATGGTGTCTTGATGACAGTCTAAAACTCAAACAGTGCAGTCTCCCTACATATCATTTTTCAGAGTATCTTTTCCTCATTTTAAACCATCAGACCAGTCTCTTGTTAATCTAGAAGTGAATTGGAGGAAAGACTTGAATGGCCAATTAAGGATCACCTTCAAAACTCAAAATACCTTTTCTTCTATTTGGTTTCCTTACCTCTCATAGCATTACATTTTTTGATCCCCTGCTTCTATCCATGGATACACCTCAAAATAAGAAATCTCACAAGAGTGGGAGTGTGGTCAGGACTGATCCTTCTAACATGCACATGTTTTATGTTGAGCCTATGATCAGGGAGGTTTTCCAAAGGGTTGTTTGCCTCTCATTTTGTCAAAACATGCAGAGGGGACACCCTGAAGTAGCAAGGTAGTTTGCCTTAAAATTTGATGGCATTGAGACCAAGGTAGGAAACCTTGATTTGGAGGTATCTAAGGTTACTATTGTAGCAACCACCACGATAGCCAACACTGGTGAGAGGTGGTTCAAATCCATGATCTTGAATGCATCCTTTTCCAAGGATTTCCTCAATCCATACTATCAAAAAGACAATTTGTCTAAGGGAGTTCCTAGGAGCCACCTAGTTGAGGGTTTTGATAAAATGTTGAAGATTATCCAAAGATATTTTACATGTGAGGGAGAATTTAACATGATATACCAATATCACATTAGACTCTTGCTACATTTCACTGGTAAGGATTTAATGAATATCCCTTTTTATCTATTAAGAAGTATGGGAAAGATGGTTGATAGGGTCTAAGACAAGTCCAAGGTTGTGGACACTATGTTTTTCCACTCTAGGTTGATCAAGATGTTGGTTATGGAAGAGTTGAAGAAAATAAACATTTCTTGGGAACGATTCATTGTCTCTGCCAATATGTAGCTAGATATAGCCTCTACCCCTAAATCCAAGATGCAAAGCCCTTTTCCATATAGTAGTGTTTCCAAAGCAGAAACAAGTAAGAAGAGAAAAATAAAACCTACTACCCAAGACAAAAAAACCCCTAAGAAAATTGAAGGAGAAGAGAGGGAGGTTCATCACTCCCCACAAAGAGAATTTTCACCTCCTCCTGCACCTGAATTAGAAGAAGTTCATTCATCAACCAAAACCACAGCCAAGAAGGGGAGAAAATTGCATTTCCCTTCACCTTCTACAACAACTAAGACCAGAGTTAGGAGGCATTTTACTATATCATCATCCCACAAGGAAGTTGTTGAATCATAATTCATACACAAGGCTTCAGTACCAAATAAAGTTAAAAGTAAATGTGACACTATTGGGAAGCCTATTGAGGTTATGGAAAAATCCTTTGTTCAGAACAAAGATAAAGGTAAAGGTGAAGCCACTAAGAATCATGTTGAGGTTATCAACATCAGCACTCACCTTGATAATCCCACTTTCAAGAGATTGCTTAGACAACTCAAGGATGCTAGAAAAGAAGTTTCCCATTTGAAGGTAGAAAGTTTGACTGAGAGAAGAAACATTAAGGAGCTCATGGACATGTACAATGAAACCCTTGATTTGGAAAGGTTACAACAAGAAGATTCTTGCCTCTCCATAGGAAACTTAAGAATCTGCATAGGAAAAATAGAAGCATTTAGTCCCAAAACAGAAAGCTCAAAGAAGAATTCTAGCCCTTCAAAAATGATCTATCCCAGAGAAAGTTAAATGTTTTAGCACAAGCTGCAATAGAAATAAATTCCCTTGTAGAAGAGAAGAGTGCCCCTGCTAAAGAAAGAGATGTTTCCATGACAGAGGGAAGGTCTCCTGCAACAAGGAGGAGTGCTAGATTGAGAAAGTAAATGGAGAGTATGACAGATGCATTCTTTAGGGTGATTACTTTTTGCAAGCTTGAGGTCTTCAAGGAAGTATGATATTTTCACCTATCTAGGCATCTACAGGATCCTAGTCCATCAGCTAAGACTTTTTTTGTTTTTGAATAGTTTTTGGATCACACAAAAAAACATAGATATTTTGTAGCGCTTGGCGCTACAAAATTGTCTACATAGATTGTTATGCAGTTGCGCTACCAAAGGCACTACAGAATCACCTAGCCAAACACAAAAAGGGTGCTACAAAATCTGTAGAGCAGTTTTACAAAGGGGTGCTACATAATATACAGAGTAGTTTATAGGAGGGCTCTATGGAATTGGCTACCGAATGCACTACATAATGGCGCTACGAACTGGCCATTGCAGTCAGATGTTTTGAATTCATTACTTCCTCTTGAATTTGATGACTTAGAGGGAACCAAATACTAAATGGTGGCATATGGATATAAGAATACGATCTTGGAGGACACGTGGAACTGGAGAAGGATGCTCCAAAGCAACAAGACATGTCATTCATTTTTTTTAGAGTGGTTGCCAATAGGCTCCTTGATTTTAGCAGTTTGTTAGATCTGTTGGTACAGATGCTAGACTAGTATCTTTTTATGCAGAATCCTAGGATAGGAAGTCCATCTCGCACCTCTAGTTGTTGTCTACTATTTTTATTACAAATACATGAGATGAATCATAGGTTGAGGTTTGAATGGCTGAGCAGAGATCCCTTTTTTTAATATTTTGACTAAACCGAGTATTTTTTTGGGTATGTATGAGACTTGAGACATTTTCATTAATAGAAGTAAGTTTCCTTTTATCATCTTATTTCTTATTGTTTTGAAATTCTCATGATTTGATGATCCATATGAGATGTTGTGGTTGTGTTATAATGGATTTTTTACTATAGTGTTGCTATGAATGTTTTTCGGTATTTTAAACTTTAACTTCAAGAAGTTCTTGTGAATGATTTTTTCTTCTCCTAGCTACTTGAAGGCATGATTATTATAGAAGACATATCCACATTCCTTAGTAATTATTCCTTTTATTCACCTTTATCCTTAAACTATTTATTGAAGTTAATCAAAACTTCATTTGCTCATGCATGCTAGACCATATTTTCGTGTTAAAACATTATTATGGAGAGTTTTTGTCCATTTGATCTTTAATCATTAATTTACAATCAAAAACCTTTTGGTGGGTATTAGGCTTATCCTCTTGCAATATGAGGTTGATTCTCAATGATAACATTCTTTGCGTCATTTGCGGGGACCGAATTGAAAAACTTTCCTTGGGATTGAACGACAAAGAAATAGTGATTCTGAATGTGCATTAGAAATCAGTACATTGAAGATTGCATCTTGCACCTGGAGACTCCACTATTTCAGTTGTGGATCCCAAATGAAGACACATGAGGTCTATTCCACATCTACCTCTGGAAACACATGAAGTTGACCCAAGGAATATTATCAAGAAAGGAAATTCTTCTCAAGAAGGATTTTTATCTTTTGTACTAGGTACTTCTGGTCATTTACATGTTTCTACTTTTAAAACTCCAGTAGATATATCCAATTATCCTATTTTACCTTCTGTTGAAGTTTATAGAAGTTTGTATTTTGAAAATTTTCTTGTTGAATACTCTTATTTTATCCCCAAATTGAAATAAGAAAGTTTTGAAACCCTTTCCTCTCTTGATGTTGTAAAGTGGTTTGGACTAGAGAGCTTAGAATATTTTCCTTCTTTAGGCCTTCCTAATCCTCCTCCTATTAAAGTTGTTATAACTAAAGAGGAGGGAGTCTATTTTCCCTTGGACCCTATACCATTTTCCTCAAAGACTCAACCTCTTCCAATGAAAGCTAAAACCTCTCCATCCAAGCTCCCTCTTTCTCCAAAAATACAAGATGTAGTTGTACCTGTCAAAACTCCATCTCCCCCTTGTTCTCCAGAAGTTCACATCCCAATGGCAGGTGATAACCTTCCTAGAAATAGGATGGATTTCATAGTGGCTTCTAGGTATGGCCCTCTTATTTTACCTCATCCTATGAATTATATTCCAGTTGGAGACTACCTTAAGTACATGCCCAAATTCACAGGGGAGGAAGATCTAACTGCAAAGGAAAAACTTGCATCGTGTTATAGTTATGAAGATAATCTTAACATTGAGAATGAGGATGTTGTTGGACAACTAAGAGAGGGGGGGGTGAATCAGTTGTTACCATGCTTAAACAATTATTCTTATTTTAAACTCTTTGCAGAGAACTTAATGAAAATCACAATAATGCAGGGAGGTAAGCAATAGAACATTCAACATCAGTCACACATATGAAATATACAGAGACAGATATTTCCTGAGGAAACCCATAAATGGTAAAAACATCTTCTTCTTGGTATGATAAGTAATATTTACATTCTGTACATTATCATACATATGATATCCAACTCATTTTGAGGCTACAACCTCTGTTTTTCAAGTTGCAACTTGCTGAGAGCACCAACTCTCAGTTTTCTCTAGCACCAACTAGAAGTAAGCACCAGGTCCCTCTGTTTCTCTAGCACCCACTAGAAGGAAGCACCAACTCCCTGGTTTCTCTAGAACCCACTAGAAGGAAGAAACAACTCCCTAAGTGTTCCAACACCAACTAGATGGAAGCACCAACTTCCAGTCACACAGGCACCAACCTGTAAAATATAGAACAACAAATCTCCCTTGCACCACCCTGCCACCCTGGTTTCTCTGGCTGCAACCATATGGAAGCTACAACTCCCTGTGTTCAAGTAGCCACTTGAACCTCTGAGGACAACAGTCCTCTCTATCACCTCCCTACCACCCTGGAATATCAAGTTTTGTTTATATCAAATTGTCTTAGTAATACAATATTTATCAATGGCTTATCGGTCTCATCATTGTTCTGCTACACTGCTCTGCTCTACCTACATCAGTGTCTTCCTGCACACTTTTCCTTGCGCTTTATGTTCTTCTTCCTTTTATGCTCTCTACACCATATCCATTGAATGCACCATTCCTCTTCTCTGTATTTCAGCTGTTGCACACTGCCTCCTTCTACACGCCTGAATCACTCTCAACAACAACACCCATCTCTTCTCTTTTATGCGTATTTATACTATCTTTCCACCTTCTTCGTCCTCCATGCACAGTGCCTCTGCATGCTCTTCAACGTGCCATGATTTTGTTCATCGAGTTGTTCACTACCACTCCACTTTTGCTCTGCTTCACTCGCTGAAGCATCAACACACTCTCTCTGTTCTGCATGTTCTCCTCATGTTGAGTCCTCTTCCTGATCATCATGGAAATTCCTCAGCTTTTCTGGAGGTTATGCCCATGTGTTCATCATCACTGGGTGTTATCCTGAGATTCCTTAGCCTGTCTAGCAGTCAAGACTCTTCATCTTCTTTATCAAAGTCAAGCTCATCCTCTCTATTGCAGTTACAGGCTTCAATTCTCTTCCATATGTCAATTGCCTCTATCAACAATCTTCATTCCACTGGCAGATTCCTTGAGACTCTTCAGCTCCTCTGGAAATCACACTGAGGCCTCTTTGATTCCTCTGTCAGAAACCATCATTGGTTTCTAGCAGTTACAGTGTGACCCTTGAAATGGATCCTAATTATGCTAGCTCCTTCCACTTATGTGACCACCGGCGGTGACCACTGACTACATCGACATTTCAACATTTTGGCATTTCAACATTCAGCATTTCAACATTCTGGTGATGAAGTGTCTCGACACTCCAAGTCGCGATCCCTGAAATGGAGCTTGGTTTCACTATCTCCTTCCTCCATCTTCCATAGATGTGACCACTGGCTGTGACCACAACCTTATTAAAAAATGTATTTTTCACTTTTGTATTTCGGGGATTCTGTGATGAGTCGTCTCGAATCTCCATGTCACGAGCTTTGAAATAGAGCTTGGCTTCTATATCTCTACTCTCCAACTCTCAACAATGTGACCATGAGATATGAACACTCTTTAATCAAATAAGCACTTCGCTCTCTAGATCAACGTTCCATGATCCGTGGTGATTGGACAACTATCCTCTGCCCTGGGACTTTAGTCTTCGAGACTTTGGGGGAGTGATGAAGCTAAAACTCCTGAAGAAAAACTCCCAGAGTGAGGTCACTCTTGCATCACTCGATAACGTGTCGTGCCCCGATTGGCTACCACGTGTCACTCTGAATTGTGATTTAGAAACTTCACGGGCCTTTGTCATGCCTGATCAATGGTCCAGGTCAAACTTCAATCCAACGGCTAAGATTCAATGGCCAAGATCATTTCACAAATTCACGAGCCTTCATTGTGCCTGATTTTGGATTTCAACATTTCACATTTTGCAACTTTGGGACTCCTGTGATGAAGAGTCTCGACTCTTGACTCCTCCAACTCCCAGTATCCAAAACCTTTGTTGATGTGCCTATTTCGGGATTTCGGCGTTTCTCATTTCGCAACTTCAGGACTCCTGTGATGAAGAGTCTCAACTCTTGACTCCTCCAACTCCTGGTATCTGAAACCTTTGTTGATGTGCCTATTTTGGGATTTCGGTGTTTTTCATTTCACAACTTCGGGACTCCTGTGATGAAGAGTCTTGAATCTTGACTCCTCTAACTCCTGGTATCTGAAACCTTTGTTGATGTGCCTGTTTTGGGATTTTAGCGTTTTGCATTTTGCAACTTCGGGACTCTTGTAATTTACCCTTCTAAATGGGATCCAACGATCACTTGTTGAACTTGCCATTTCCATGCCATTATCCGTGCATTGTTGGTCGTGATCTTTGCCATCAATGATAAGAACACTCTTTCACTCTGCGTGCACCTCTGCACTATCTCTTCTGGTCTTCACGAGCTTGCTCTGCCGCGTCTTCCCGAAATACTTCTGGTGCCCTCCTGACACATTATACATGTACTCAAGACATCATCGTTGTTGTACTTGCCATCAATGATAAGCATACGCTGCATGTAAAACATGCCAACATATGTATGGATGAGGATATGTGTGCATAGACTTGATGGTGAGGATATAAAATGGTTTAGGGGATTGACTCCTAGATATATTGTTGGGATTGAAGCTTTGGATGATTCTTTCTTGAGGCATTGGGGGCATAAAAGGATTTCCTTTATTATATTACAAAATTTGAGTCACTTAAGAGGAAAGAGGGGGAATTTGTTTCAGACTTCTAAAAAATATTTAACAAAATGTACAAAAATATTCCCACTGAAATAAATCCTACAGAAACCTATGCCAAGATTACCTATGTCAGTGCTTTTGACCCTATGTTTTTCCTCTTGTTGAGAGAAAGAATATCTACCTCTCTAGCTCATATGCAATACATGGAATTGGAAGTAGAATATAACATATTGACAGTTGAAAAAATTAGGGGAAAATATGATAGAAATAGAAGGAAAGGTAGGGATGAAGCTTCAAACTCAGAATCCCTTGTTGTCCACCCTCATGTTGATGAACTTACAAAATTGGTAAAATCACTTTCTTCTTAAATGCAGAAGTTGAAAATTGAAGGAAAACAAAACTATAGGAACACACAGAATGTTGATAATAGAGGTAATTTCAGAAGACCAAATAATACCCCTCAGGTCCTCCAAAGAGATCAAATGAATAGTGATAGGGATGATCAAATCGTCCAAGCCCCTCTCCAAAATAACCTTGTGTTGTTGAAGAAGGAGAGGATGAAGAAATTGATCCTAAAATCCATTGTCTTGGTGACACCTCTTCATCTCCGCATTTAACCCAATCTGCATATGAAGAGTCTCTCATGGATAGCCAATTAAATGAATTGAGTAATGGTGAAAAAACCAATGACAATCCAAATAAATACAATCTAAGATAAAAAAAAATCAAAGAGGGGAATACTAACACTTTTGATCAGCCCACTAAAACAAAAAAGTATGCTAAGGCTATGGAAGCTAACAACAAAGAAAAATATGCACAAAACCTTGAGGAATTGGCTAAAATTCCTACCCCATAAGTTAAGGAGATTCTGAAATCTCCATCGTATTTTAGCTTTATGAATGAGATTCAAAAAATTAAAATCCCTATACCTTTTAATTTGGAGGTGATTAAGAATGAGGAATTCAAAAGATATCTTTCCAAAATGTTGTAGCCTGATCCTTTCTCTAATTCCACAGATTCAGTCAACCTTCAAGATGAAAAAACAATAGTCATCCTAGGAACTTTGGTAGAGGATAGGGATGACTCTTCCTCTCCTTTCTACACATCATTAAACATTCATGATAAAGTGTTGCACAATTGCTTGATGGACTCA
>SNQJ01S0116208.1:25250-41994 GCA_010110895.2 Picea sitchensis | reverse complement strand
GGCCACCCACCATTTCCAAATGGCTCAAAACAGTTTTCTGGCCATTTTGGCAATTTACTATTTTTAGCAGGTTTTAACTTCCGGGGCCATTTTGAGGGTCCAAATGAAGGTTTTTCGAGATTGAGGTTATCAATGATAGTGGAAGGCATCATTGAGCCCCAAAATAAATCTCCTCGACAATACCTTTCCAACGAGCTATCACACGCCTAAAACGGAGATCATATGAAAAAGTTACAACCCCGGGAAGTTGATGTACTCACTTACCCAAACAGGGACCACATGACTTTTGGCGCTTCATCTCCTAGGGTTAGGTTTTTGGATGTATAGGACTTTTGGCATTCCCGTTTATTGTAAAAATTCCTCTAGAGCCTCATTGTAATCATCTTCTCACGGATGAGAGTAGCCATCACATCTCTTCTCAGAGATAAGCTACCACCATTCTAGCGAGTCTTTCACTCTGTGCTTTTACAGTCTCTATACATTTATTTCATTAATAGAAATCGTGTATTACTGTATATCTTTGACTCTTTTTATATTTCCACTATATCTCTGTTATATTGTTGTCTCTCTTGCAATATCTCTGAATATTTCTATGTTATATCTCCGCTCTCATTTTGTGCTGAAAATAATCCGGATCACTACTGGAGAAGGCTGAGCTCAGGATAACCCTTATGCTCAAGCATGCAAAAAACTATTTTCACACCTATGACAAGCCTATTATTAATACATTAACTTTATGTTATTTTAATTATTGAATGAGATACAATTATCAAAGAAAACATTCATGCAATAAACGATGGAAAAAAAATAGTTTCCTTTGCTCTAATCATTAATAACACATTAACGCAATGATTTGATTTCCATCATTAGAGACAAGAACTATAAAACATTGAATCATCTAACTTATCAATAGATTCAAAAACTCTTACTCGTTACAGCATCCATTCATGAGATAAAGCCAGAAATAATTCCTCCTTAGATCCAATCACACACGCCTTAGATGAAAAAAAGAAGTTTGTCACTGGTCCTACACATGACTTCTCAATTAAGGTAGTTTGGAAATAGTTCTTTACAATTCCAAAAATGAGGGTCTTTGAAAAAACCATCGACCTTTTCTAGCAGGTTGATCCTCTTATTTATAACAAATTACTAACTAAAAATAACTATCAAAAGTGAAATCTAAGTAAAACAAAACATCGCCACATGACACTTTCAACTCTCAGTCTTCTAAGAGTCATCAAATCGTTTCATTTGAGTGGATGACTCTTCTCATACTCCAACCATTTGAAGAATAGTTCCTCGCATGTGTTGGCATACAGGAATCTTTGTTGGCCCATAGGGGGTGAAAGGTTCTCCTTTATCTCCACTACCCGTGCCTGATACTTGACTAATTTAACACTTAAATACTGTAACATTGTTTGAGCCTTGATTGGGTGCTCCATGAACTGGTGTACTTGACCTCATGCCATGTTCACCACCTTTTTTATCTCTGCAGTCCATGATGAGTCTTTTTCTACATGTAGTTTGACTATGTCATGTAAGTCGACAAATTCCTCGTGTGTGCCAAATTCTGGGAGACCGATGTCTCTCATCACCTAATTGATATTGGTCTATCTCCTTTAGCAATCGAACCATTTATATTGGATCTCCTGATGAGGTTCTTAGGCCATCTTCACCCAATAGTCGACTAAATTCCTTATGCGGTCGATGTTTTTGTCCCTTAGCAACCGAATACCGTGCTCTTTGGCATCTAGTCCCTTTTGAATCACGTTGATGTAATCAATTATTTCCATCACTTGTTGTTCCTTTTCATACCATATTTCCATGTCTTTTCATGTTTCCAGTGCCATAAGGGTGTCTTCCTAGAAGTCGGTTATCCTTACAGTGAAAAGGTCTTGCTCACTCGTGAATTTGTTGTAGGCATCTTGGAATTCGCTTCTCAAGAATACTATGGCCTGTGTGAAGTCCTGATAGTATTTTGACAAATGGTGCAAATGCTCCAACTCCTTTAGCACAGCAACCAAATCCTCTTCATATTTCCTTGCTCTATCCAGGGTGTCATCTGTGATTTCCATCCCTGCGCCGATAAGCTCGAATGTCTTGGCATGCTCTATGCTAGTCAATTTCTCCTCTGTGGTGATGAGGATAGAAATATCTAGAGTAATCCTCCTCTTCTTAGTGTTTCTCCTCATGATGGATTTTGTCTTTCGGTCATAGGTGATGGCTTGTATATCAGTGACCTCATCCATAGGTTTAGGGATTTGTTGTTCTCCCCAAGTAAGAGTGTTTACCAGGCTCCCAATGGTGTATATATTCTCAAGACCAGGTTCTTGAACCTCTTATGTATGTCCCAAAATCTCAACCTCTATTTTTTTCTTGTTGGGAGGTGAAGTACTGGCCAAAATTGATGAATTAAGGGCAGGATCGATACTTAATTGATAATCGAATGTCGAGATGTCGATTTCCTATTGTGGAATTTATTCCCCTTGTTTTTCTGATCTTGTCTCATCCCTCGAAATGTCCATTGGGATCCCCGATGTGTCGAGTGGCTCGGTGTCTAAGACACTTTCGAACTCCTGGTCGCTTTGTGGAAGGATTTGAATTGGACCATTGGGAGTCGGGGAAGATACTTTCTCGGGTGCCTTTTCCTTTGTAATCTGCACTGGGGTCACTAGAGAAACCTATGAACTCTCCTCATAGTCATATATAGTTATTAAGTCATTCAAGGGGTTTGGTGCACTACTCCTACCTGGTTTCCTTGACATATCAGGATGACATGAAATTTCCTCGGGTGATCTGATCTATGGTGGTGGGATTTCAAGAGTTTCTAGCCTAGTGATTCCTTCAATTTGCATCGTCTCAGAGCTACTTGGCTCTCCTCAGATTTTGATTCGGTTGTATATAGGAAACCTTGTCATCTCTACAAGCTCTGGGTCATTCTGCAATTGATCAATGACTCTTTGTGCCTCTTCCATCAAGAGAAATCCCCTTTCCTATGCCTCTAGTTTCAAGTACAAACCCCTTCTTTGTGCCTTTGTTCTACCTGTCACTCTGATTTCTTCCATGGCTCTGAGGGCCTCTTGAGCCTACTTCTCTATTTTTTCCACCTATTCATCCATGCTCATGTCCTTGAACCTGGTCATGTTTGGGTTGGCCATCCTATGCACTACCTCATCTTAGTCTTAGGAATTCTCTGTGAAGACTTCATCCTCAAATTTATCATGAGCATAGGACCAGCAGGATGATACTTGCGACACATGTTGGAGGACCATGCCTTTAGGATCATGCTTGAAAAATCGTCATGTAGGGAACCTAAATTCAAGTTGGCTCAACCCTTCTTTCTTGGCTTGAGCAACATCCTTTACCAGATAGAACCCCACATGGAAACCATAGGGTATGAATGCATGTTTCTTGTCTTTGACCAATGTGGTGTTATAACCCTGCAGGATGGTCTAATAGCAGATTTCTCCCACGACAACCCAATATAGGAAATGAGCTGGTAGAATATGTGGTGCTCTGGTGGCCCCGAACACCCTGATGTAGTTTGAGCACTCATCCAAGTACCAATGGTCTACCTTGGATATCATTTTCTTGGATACTGTCGATGGCCTTGGAAATTCCTTCTTAAAAAGAATAAAATAAATGAGGGCTATGAATTCATCATAGATGAGGGCATACGATTTCTTATACCTGTTTTCCCATAGCATGTTGAAGTAGACATGGATCGATATCTCTGCAACATGCCAACTTAGATTCATGTCGGCGAAGATGTTCCTAGTGCACATGACATTGAGCATGTACGAAGCCATGTAGAAATTTGGTTCCTCTCCTCCCTTTGGCGTCTGAACTTGTTGCACACAAGTGATTAATTTTTTGGAGATTATTGCTCCCCAGTTGAAGCTTCTCCCAGTGATTTCCACTGTGTATGCCAAAGGAATCCATTCTTCCAAAAACTTGGAGAAATCCTTTTCTCCATATAACCGGTAGATGAGATCCATCAAATAGAAGTATGGATCCCTCAGGTTGATTGTCTCATACCATCCATTGCTCCGATTAGTGAATTTCTTTTCTTTCCTCCACCATGAAGCCATCAACCAGTTGGTGTCATCAAATTCATAGAACTTCACCACGAATTTCGTGTTGATCCGCTCCTCTAGGTCCCTGAGCTTGCAGTATTTATGGACCTATGTCAGGAGGAAAACTCTAACACACCCTCCATTCTCATCGTTGAACAAACATTTATTCCCTTATGTGTTGTTGATGAGCCACTTTAGGACCTCTATGTAGGGGAAAACATGGTTTATTCTCGCCACCATGTTTAAATACGAAATTCGGATGTTGGGGAACACCTGGTCATCGAGCACCCTTACGTTTTGGTCACTGCGTGGGATATACTCTGGGTATTGTTCTCTGCTAATCCTATTGAAGAGATCCCCCCACTATGGGAGTACTACCTTGGATTTGGTGCTTTCCTCTATATCACCAAAGACCATAGGCTGGACGAAATATTTCATTATAGCTATTTTGATGACAGGTTCTACCCTTGGGGCATTTTCCAACTGCCTCACAGTGCCCATAGAAGAACCTTCACCTATCTCTAGTTCTCTCAGCTTTGCTTCTCTCGGAGAGCATCTAGTGGTTGGATTTCTTGGCGACATTGTTCCTGAAACTTGAGCAGAGTTTAGAGACTGTGAACACATATAAATTATAACCAGGGAATTGAAAGACTTGGATACATACCTCTGAAGATTCGTTAAACCTGTTTTTTGGTAATCAAAAGGGGCAGTCCAGTTCTCGAGTTACTGTCTCTACTCCTTCAGACGTTATGGAATTCACTTACACATAGAATGAATTTTTTCACAACGATTCTAGATATTAAACAGGGAATATCTTATCGTGTCGCCTCAACCATTCAATTCGGGTTATGAGTGGAATTTCAATAATTTTTTCGTCAAATCTTTAGAGGAGTTTGAAATTAAATTGATTTTGGTTTGACAATAGAGGCATGGGTGGTAATGTGGGTGATTGGCTATTTCAATATGTCATTGTACAATCGGCGCATGGGGAATAAATTAATGCGAGATCGAGCATTAATTAGTTACTTAAATGTCCAAAATTCGATCATATCTAATGCCACAAACATCCCATCATTCCACTCTTTCAACTAGTGGATTGGAGGTCAAGATTATGCTATGAGAATTTTCATTGATATCCTCCTACAAAAGCTCTGATGTTGATCGATCATACCGTACAATGTTGACGTGGAAAAGTTGACTCGGTGGTGTGACTAGGACCTAGGCAACTAAGAATGACTTGGGATAGAACTAAACCCTACAAACCTCTTACTGAGTAAAGACACGTGGCGTTTGGGATAAATGACTTAATTCGCTTGTTTTAATCAGAGTTGGTAGTTTCCTTAAATTATTCATTCTAAAACCACATCCTAGCTCATCGATGCCGAAAAGTATCAAGGATCGACGATCGACGATAAACCTACCCAAGTGCTCTCGGATCAACTCCTTTGAAAACGTCCCGATGTCAAAAACGTATCAGGGATCGACAAACGGGGATAATGTTATTGTGGTCAAAATGTTTGTTGTGATCCTTCTAGATTTTCCCCAATCCCCATAAAGTGTGTCAGGCATCAGCTATCGACGATTTATTTTCATCCTTTGTTAACATATGTTCTTCTCATATTTTACCGATCTCAAAGGGGATTGGCTATCTCTCAAACCTTTATGTGAAAAACTTATGCAAACCCAAAATTCCTTTTGTCGATGTCGATGAAAATAAGCACTCGACAACTATTTTTTTCTGAGTGGTTCCTTTACTTACTAGAATTCTTTTCGACATCAAACCTGAGTGCATTAGGTGTAGTGTTTAGTTGTCGATTCTTAATTTAGGTGTTAGGCCTTTTAGTTATGGGGTTTCATAAGTTAAAACAAACCTTAATAGGTGATGAGAGTCATGAAAATAAATAAATACAAAACATTTCCCAAAATGACAAGTGGTAACCAAAAAATGACAAAATTTGATAAGGCTTTTTTAGGGTGTGTTGAGTGCTCAATAGGGAGAACTATCATAAAAATGAGATCTTGTGATCTCTATTTATACAAAATGTAGTTAACATATTTTTTCCACATATTTTAGGGTAAACAAAAGATTAGGGGTTAACAATCCTAATATTTCCCATTTTACAAAATAATATTAAACAATTCCTTTAAAATTTCACTTTTGCACAAATAAAACCCTAATTTAAAATGACGTCATCCCTTTATGGGACATTTTGGATTTAGGAGAAAGTCATTGGTGTAGGACAAGGGTGTCCACGATTTCCAAAGCCACATTTCAATTATCCAAATAACTTCCTTCGAGATCAAGACCTCAAACCCCTCAAAACATCTAAGTAACAAAGCATATCATCTCACCACAATGCCCTAGCCCCCAACACATGAAGTCATGCTCAAAAGTGGAACATTTTTCCCGTCCTGGAAATATTGTTTCGAAAGTAAGGGGTGTAATAGGTTGTCCAAGACATAATAAAGGCCTTCCAAGTCCGATTTCTCTCATCTAGCATGTGGCCCCCTGACATCCAACCTCTGGGATTGTAGCCCCATGGAAGCCCAATCTAGGCCTGTTCTCCCAAAAATATCCACCAAATGGGTCTGGCAAAGACAAATGAGCATGCCCTCCAAGGATCTCAATTCATAACTGTTGATGAATGCAGCTATGTGAGACATTCTCCAACTTACAAACCTATGAGGTGTGGATCATTGCAGCTATGTGAGTCTTTCTCTCAGCTTACAAACCTGAGAGAAAGCCCCTAATAATGGTACGTGGTTCCTGACTGAAATAGATCTAGGAACGTAGAGATGACCTCCTCCATTCAAAAATTTGAGAATAACTCCAGATGATTATCCAGTGGGAAAGGTGGTCTATTGAGTTATACATTCTTGTGGCTGAGCACAAGGTGAACGTGTGAAATCCCAAAGTGTTGGGTGCATCTTCATGTGAACAGAAATGAAGATGATGTATTAGCCTCCTCTGAGTAGAAGAGTTGATGAGAAGACTCCAGATTATTCTCCTCTGTGAGGTAGTTGGAATGAATATATGTAGAGTGGACATGTCTGTGGATGAGCATAGGTGAATGTGTGAAGATTTTGTTCTTCTGTGTAATGCAGTGAACCAGAGATATGACATCCCTATGGATGTGACCCTAGTGGATGAGCACTAGTGGGTGTATCATATCCTTTGATATATATTGTTCAAGAGTCAAACCTACTTGTAACCCTAATTGTTATGTAAAGGGTACAAGTTGGCCCCACCTTAATGTGATTAATAATAAATGTAAAATATAATTAATTTGGTTAATATTAATTATAATAATAATATGAATTAGAGAGGTCGGCCCTGTTGAGACAATAGACACTTCAGTTGATAGATTTAGGTTAGTATAAGTAAAAGTAAGATCCCCATTGTGGAAACATATCTATCTTGTGAGTTTGGAAATTTCAACAAGTACATCTACTTGGGAAAAGGTGCGCACCTCTCTTGGGCACTAGTATTCTAGGGTTTGAGCACCCTCTTGTGTGCTAGCTATTTCTTGGTCGTGAAGGTATTTCTCTTGAAGAATATAGAAAATTATTTGGTTGGGTTTTATTCCCTTGTTGAGAAGGGCTTCCCAGGATACTTCTTGTGTTCTTGTGCATGGTGTTTCTTCTTGTGATCTTGGTTGTTGCAACATTATTTTCTATGGTTAAGTTAAATGATAAAATGGAATGAAATTCATGCTTAACCTAGATTATTGAAAAATAAACATGGTATCAGAGCATAGGTCTTGAAGAACCCATTTCACAAGCATCTACCAATCTCCTCTCTTTTCTACAGAACTGTATGACCCTCCTAGGGTTTCTAGAAAATTCGTATGACCTTCCTTTATGAGGTGTTTCATCCCTTAAACACTTGAACGTTGGGGATAACTTTTTCATAGGAGAGTACAACCTCCTCTAGCGCATATCTAGAGACTCTTAGAGTGACATTTCAAGCATTTTTAAATTTTGGCCCTAGGGTTTCTAGGGTTTTGCCAATTTCTGTAGAAATTTTAGAATTAGGGTTTCTACAAACTCATTGAAGGAGCTCTTCAGCTCAACAATGTTCTCCTATATTTCAAAGTCTTATTTTTGGCAATAATAAGTCCAATAAAACCTAAAAGTGTTAGCCTAGCCTAGCCTAGACGTTAGGTTTTCTAGCCTAGTTGACAAAGGTTTTTGAAGAATCTAAAATTATGATGAACAAAAACTATGATGGAAGATAAGCTTGATGAATAAAGCAACTTAAAGAAAACAAGACTTCAGAGGAATACTTCTTGTGGGTAATACAAAAGGTTTTACCAAAGGAAACTATCAATGAATGGAAGGAAGATGACGTCAGGGCAAGGAATCCAATCACCTACTCAAGCCCTTACATTGAAGGGCCAACTTAAAAATAAAAAAAGATGAAAAAAGGTGACACTGTGACTATCTTCTTCATAAAGATATCATAGGATATAGATCGGCCAAGAGCCATTGGAGAAATCATATCAACATCCTCAGGTATGCACTTGTATATATTATTTGTATCATTATCATGAGGGAAATTGCAGGAGGAAGGAACATTTTGTTGTAGTCATGGATCCAAAGGGATCTCAGTGCATTCATAGGAACAACACACTCAAAGCAAAGACTCGAGGTTTGGTTGCTATAACTGTCATTCCTCTAACCCATATTTCTATAAGTTTTCTACATTACAAGTAGGTGTTGTAGCTGTGACAAAATTCCTTAAATTGTTTTGATTCTAGAGATGTACTCATTATTCTCCTTTAGGAGATATTCTTGTGTTGGTTATTTTTGTCTTCTTGTTCAATATAGGTTAACATGAAAAGGAAGATGTTTATCCTTCAAAGGGAGTCACTTGACTCAGAAGGAGTCAAAACTATTTGAGAAAGTGGAAGAATAGAACCATCATTGAGGAAACCAATGCCATAATGCATGACCAGAATCCTTCTATGATTCTATTGGAAGAAGCATGCATGACATAGTATATGTTCAAAACAAGAGTCTTCACCAGACTTTGAAAAACACAACTCCTGAAGAAGCCTCCACCAGAGTGAAGCCTGAGATTGAACACTTCAGCATATTTGGGTACCTAGTGTATTTTCATGTACCCAAAGAGAAGAAGTCCAAGCTAGATCCTTTAGAAAGAAAGGATACAGTGAATCTTCAAAACATTCCAGATCGACATCCCTAGTCAGAGAGAGATTGAGATAAGAAAAATTGTTTTCCTTGAAGAAGAGATATTCTTTCAAAGACCCAGAGAATCTCAGATGGAGATTAACAGTGAGACAATACCCTCTCCCCCTTCAACAGTCCAAAGGGAGATAGGCATTATTCCAGTTGAACCTATTTATCCAGTTGATATGTTCATAGATATTTTAGTAGGGCATAAAAGGCCTACCTAGACTTAATCTACAAGAGGCAGAGAAACATACAAGCCTATCAAGGCACATACCGAGAAAGTGAAAGAGATTTTCAAGCTATCCTTTAGTCATGAGCCACTTCACTGATGTTGAGCCTCCTTGTCTTAGAGAAGCAACAAGAGAAAAGGTATGGAAAGATTCCATAATAGAAGAATACCAATACATATTAAATAATGATGTATAAGATATTATTTAGGGACCATGAGGGAAGTTTGTGGTAACTTCCAAGTGGATATATAAGATCAAGCATGCAGCTATTGGAAGTGTCAAGAAATACAAAATGATATCTATAGCTAGAGGTTTCTCATAAGTAGAGGGAGTTTTCTATGATGAGACACTTGACCCAGTGAACCCGATACACTTCAATCCATACTACCATCCATGAGTTGGAAACTATATCAAATAGATAGATTCTTGATGAGTTTGTATTTCAACAAGAGTGTTACTAATCCAAACCTATATCATTACAAAGTTGGTGACGAGATCCTGATCCTGATGACTTATTCATAAAGAATTGTTGTTGGATACAAGTAATCCTTGAATTTTGAATTCAAAATGAATAATCTGAGTATGATGCACTACTTCTTGGGACAAGAAGTATGACAAAGGACTGATAATATTTTCCTGAGTCAAGGAAAATATACAATGAAAATATTAAAGAAGTTTATTATGACAGAATGAAAAATCCACCGTGATGGATTTAAAGAAGAATATTGATGATGATTCAGATGAGACAGATCCATGGTTGATTGGATCATTAATGTATCTGGTTAACGCTAGACTTGATTCATGCCATGTAGTGAATGTGCCTAGTAATTTCATGAGTCAACCGAGATAGACTCACTAGACAACAACAAAACATGTATTGAGATATATACGAGGCACATTTGGATATGGCCTAAGATATGCCTCCAGTATGAACTTAATATTGTAGGATATGCCGATTCAGATTGAGCCGAAAGTACAATGAACCAGAAAATCACATTTGATTGATGTTCTATCATGAACTTTTCCATGGTTTCCTAATGCAGTTGGAAACAAAACTCTGTAGCCTTGAGTACCACAGAGGTAGAGTATATAGCATCAAGTGTGTGAAGCAATGTGGCTTCACAAGATTTTGACAGATTTCCATGAGCATGAGATGGATCCCATGATGATAACCAAGAGCCGTGAGTAAATCTCCTTGAGAATCTAGTGTTTCCTGATGGATCAAAATACGATGAGATGAAATATCCTTATATCAGAGATATGATGTAGAGGATAATCATACACATGCAGTACCTTCCTACACATGAGCAGATTGCATATATCTTCACCAAATTAAATTCGTGAAGAATGGCTCCCTAGTTGAGAGGGAGTGTCGATAACTTTGGCCAAGAAAAAATTCAAAATACATCCATGTGATACTTGGCATAATAAATATTTCCTCCCTCTCTAAGAGGGAGTGTTGATGAATGCAGCTATGTGAGAAATTCTCCAGCTTACAAACCTGTGAGGTGTGGATCATTGTAGCTATGTGAGTCTTTCTCTCATCTTACAAAACTAAGAGAAATCCCCTAAGAAGGGTATGTGGTTCCTTCCTGAGACAAAGCTAGGAATGTAGAGATGACCTCCTCCATTTAGAGATTTGAGAAGAACTCTAGATGATTATCCAGTGGGAAAGGTAATCTATTGAGTTAGACGTGCCTGTGGCTGAGAACAAGTTGAACGTGTGAAATACCAAAGTGTTGGGTGCATCGCCATGTGAAAAGAAATGAAGATGATGTATTAGCCTCCTCTGAGCAGAAAACTTGATGAGAAGACTCTAGATGATTCTCCTATGTGAGGCAGTGGGAATGAATATCTATAGAGTGGATGTGCCTTTGGATGCATATAGGTGAACGTGTGAAGATCTGGTTCTTCTGTATAATGAAGTGAACCAGAGATATGGCATCCCTGTGGATGCGTGCCTAGTGGATGAACACTAGTGGGTGTATCAAATCCTTTGCTATATATTGTTCAAGAGTCATACCTGCCTGTAACCCTAATTGTTATGGAAAGGGTACAGGTCGTCCCCACCTTAATGTGATTAATAATAAATGTAAGAGATAATTAATTTGGTTAATATTAGTTATAATAATAATAATAATAATAATAATAATAATAATAATAATAATAATATGACTTAGAGAGGTCCGCCCTGTTGAGCCAATAGACACTTTAGTTGACAGGTTTAGGTTAGTATAAGTAAAAGTAAAATTCCCATTGTGGAAACATATCTATCTTGTGAGTTTGGAAATTTTAGAAAGTACATCTACTTGGGAGAAGGTGTGCACCTCTCTTGGGTGCTAGTGTTCTAGGGTTTGAGAACCCTCTTATGTGCTAGGTATTTCTTGGTGGTGAAGGTATTTCTCTTGAAGAATAAAGCAAAGGATTTGGTAGGGTGTTCTTCCCTTGTTGAGAAGGGTTTCCCAGGATACTTCTTGTGTTCTTTTTCATGGTGTTTCTTCTTATGATCTTGGTTGTTGCAACATTATTTTCTATGGTTAAGTTAAATTAGAAAATGGAATTAACTTCATGCTTAACCTAGCTTATTGAAAAATCAACAATAACATCATTATAAGTGAATCCAATCAATAAATAAGTCACCTAAGCATGTTCATAAAAAATCACTATATCAAACAATTAACAACTCAAATACACTATGTGACTTATCAAGCTTGAATATGGGAGGGTTGATGAGGTGTCATATTGGGTAGATATTTCCCTAGGTCAAGGAAAGTTTCCAAGAGTTCCCTCTCCAATCCATGTAAACTGGATGAAGTGGACACGGTCCAGACTAAATGGGCATAGGGCTCATGACATACAAGGGGTCGTAGTGTCTCACTCATGGGTGCCTTTGTAGAGGGTGTGTGGTACCTTTGTCCACAATCAAATTTTTCCAAGCCCATCGATTTCCTTTTAAATATTTCTTTGTTTATATTTTCTTTCATAATAGCATCAAGAGAGATTGAAGGTCACTGCCCTAGCGTGGTGACCAGGTGATGGCAATGTCACCTACAAACACCTAATGGAAATTTGAAGGTTGGATCGTGATGAGACCCTCATTCTCTCAACCATACAACTAAGATCCATTTCCATGGTTTGGTGACCAGATGATGAAAATTCCATACCACTAGATATCCATGGATTTTATAGATTCAATCGTGATGGTACATCTTATCCTTCAACTAACCTTTCAAGCATTTATTTATTATATTGTGGGTACCCCTTTTTTAAAGATAATACATTCATTTTTTTCTTGGGAGATCCCTGGGAGAAGCATTTGGAAGGTTTATATAAGGATTTTATCTTTTACCCAACACCAACCCCTCTAGGCCTTTATCCCCTTCTTCCCATAGAATGAGGGACAACCCCTTCTTGGTTAAATACACCCTAAAATCCCAAGAGATAAGGAAATGGAGGGAAATAATGATGGAAAGTGTTAATTATGGTTGGGAATGGTACGATGGCTCATTAAGGGAGTTCCCATTAGAAAACATATTCCCAAGGAATACCACTTACTAGGGCACAATGTGAATCACCAAGGTGAAGTAGGGAAAAAGGCATAATATCTAAGAACATATCATGAAATATAGATAATTCTAGGAGACAACATAATCAAATGGCTTGAATATTGAAATGATGCTCACCAATACTGACGTGTACCTCATGGAGCAAGGCCCACTAACTTTTGGAAGACAAATGGTATGGTAGGTGCCATCTGCAAAACTGGACCATTTGTGGTGGTGAGTGGGTTTTCCATCTATGAAAAGGGGTATTGTTTTTCATGTAGTATCTTGGCACTCCATATCTTCAACCTGAAGGACTTGAGACATGATCTCCTTAGTTATCCACAAAATGGGGATAAACTCTGGCTCCTACTTGGGGACATGTGTTCTTCATAGAGTGCATGAGAACCACAACATCTTCTGGTAAACCTGTGGCTACAAGGAAACATCAAAATGTCAAGTGCAGGATGGCGTAATCATCCTTTTTCTCATATGATCATAATCAAAACCAAATAAATTAGAAAAATAAAATTCTAATATTTGTTTTTAATTCTAGACTAAGCATGAAATCAATTGTGCAAGTAGAGAAAAATGAAAATGAAATGCATCAAAACTAAATGAGAAATCAAAGTGAAAATGAAAGGAATCAAGATGACTTACCTACTTACCTAGGGTCCTGAGACCCTAAATATTAAGTCCCAAAGGTGTTAGGGGAAATCGTACAACCATTGCAACCACCTGATCATCGAACGAAGACATTTCCCCATATTCTTAATGATGTGAAAAAACAAAGATAAGTATAGAAAATAGTAATAATGAGCATAAAATTACATAATAAATCATGAAATAAAAATCATGGAGATGGGTGGTGTTGAGGAAAAGATATGAAATTATCCTACTCAAGCATTTTCAGATCTTGCTTGGCTAATGCAAGATAGTTGGGAATATTAACCTATGTTTATAGCCTCAAAATGTGTTTCCCAATCCACAAGTATTAATCACAAGGGGTTAGGATGTTTTTTTAGATAAAATATTGTTGCAAAAATATAAAAATTTTATACCATTTTATGAATAATATAGATGCAAAAGTAAATGTGGAGACAAAATAAAAAATACCAAGTAACATATCAACACAGATGAGACAGAAATGCAATCTCTTATTTCATTCCAAGAAATCAAAAGAGACGTTCTGTTTACAAAAATCTCTGAGGGAGTTTGGACGAAAGTCAAACTTAGATATCCCCAATGAAAACCATACAAAAGGACTCCGACAGGAAGTAAAAACTAAACTTTAAAATCTAGATCATCTTGCAACATATTGATTCCCACTCAACTTTCCACAATATCCTTTATCAGTCATGAAATTTAATTCATAAACAAAAAAGTCTACACAGACTATCAAAGATAGATCAACACCTTTCAAAACAAGTGTTTGAATGATGTAATTAAGATTTGAATCTTGTTGTCTACAATAGGACCCTGTTGTCATAAAAGGGAATTAGGATTTTAATTGATTGAAGAATGAATGAAAACTGAACTATATCAATAAAACGCAAGAGCCAAGCTTAGTATTCTTTCTCCTTCTATTCTCCTCATTTTATTCCTCTTCCTTTGGATTTTATGCATTCCAAATTAGTTGAAGTAGTTCAATCACTTCATTTAGTTAAGTTAAAAAAAAATCAACTAACTTTAAGTTTAGGGGAAGAATTAATAATAATAATAATAGTAAGGGTCCTTTAATAAATAATAACTAGTAGGTGGGACCCCTTGTTACACCCTTTAATTTCTTTAACAAAAATAAACATAACTAGACAATAAATCAGACACATCCCTCCTTGTGGATTACATAATCATTTTCATAATTTGAAAATTAGATATCAATGATATTTCAAATCAAATCTAAATATATAATATCCATAATATCCAAAAATAGTATGTTGTCCAAAACCTTCAGCAGTCCACTGTCCCCAATAAAACAATAATAACCTTGTCCAATCCAATTGAAAAATCCAACTTAGAAGAGATGGTTAACTCTTGAGGATCTGCATCAAAATGTATTGAGAATATTGGCCTTCTAGGCCCTCTGTTCCAATTCCCTCTTACCCTATTATTTCGGCCATGACTTCCTCTGTTGAAGAAGCTCATTCTGTATACAAAGTTTATTAGCAACTAACTTCTTAAAAAAATAATACATGATATCTCTTAATATGAAACAAAGTTTGGCTCAGCAATCACATCAGACCCATGCAATCCAATCCATAAAATTCATTCAATAATTTTCAATGAGCAGGGGGTGAATTAGGGTTCTGGGATATCTAGGGGATTGTATTGAGCGAAAAAGTGAGAAAATGAGAGGGATTAAGAACAAGATTACTGCTCAACCATTCATTGAAAAATAGATTGTGCAACAATAGCCAAATCATATTAGTTGTGATCCATCTCTGTGTCATTTCTTAATCACCGTAATACCAAGTTTTAATTTAATTTTAAGAACGTGGCCTGCAAAATGAATCTGGTATATGTGAGGGGATTTGTATTGAGAGAAAAAGTGAGAAAATGAAAGGGAATTTGATGGATATTATTCATAAAACAAGTTAAATAAATCATAMAATCATCATTGTGTTCACAATTAATCCAAAARGCATCCACTTCCAAAAYCAACATTCATTGTTCCTCAATTGTATACAAAATTGCTTRTTGTTTCAATTGCAATTAAATTTTCTAGAAATCATTAATTTTAACAGTATGTGCATTCACAACTTAAATAAACTTTTTCCCTTCAACAATATTGTTTATTATAACATTGATCCCTTCTTCTTTAAAAAAAAATAATCAAAGCATGCTCAACAATATGCTCAACCTCTATCCCTAATAATAAATAATGCACCATGATAAGAAATGAATAGTAATTGTTCACCAATCAACAATCAAGCCCAATTTAAATGTACACGGGTGTATTTTAAAAATCCTGGGTAGGCTTAAAATCATGTCTCATCATACACAGGACTTTAATCAATCAATTAGAAAAATATTGAATTGAAACAACAGCCAATCGAAACATAAACCTTCAGCTTGATATCAGCATATATAAATTATTTTTTAAACAATTGGTAGTCTACATGATTATTTCGATATAACTATATCATATACGAAGCGAATAGGAATAAACACACAGGAACCTTTTTAACTTTCCAGAACCATGATCAGGCTTGATAAAATTCACCCATGTGTTTTCGTATGCATCAAGACCACATTGGATAAAACACAGTGATCAAACCATAACGAATAGAAATACAACCCTCGACTATATGCAACCATGCCTTTCCTTTTTTCATTTGTTTAAACAATTTCATCACAGAGGGGCATTACAGATATTTGACCAGAAGGGATGGGTTTATAAAAGAGAGAGATAGTATCCTCAAATTTCCACAATCACTAACTGATAACCCGACACTCGAAAAACCTCAGAATGTGCCTGAGGAGAGAAGAGACAGTTAGAATCTGAGTCAGCTCTGTCTAACATAAAATACAGGGAGGAAACACCTATTTATATTTTAAACAAAAACACAGAGAGTTGATGGTCTCCCGAGACTTATATCCACCATACCATCGATTGACAACCACATGCCAAAATACATTTTTGAAAAGACACAGTAGTGATCCATATAGTCCTTCGACTTATTACTCCAATCCATGTACA
>SNQJ01S0116207.1:0-27910 GCA_010110895.2 Picea sitchensis | reverse complement strand
TCTGACCCAAAGAATGCAAGGATGATAATGAAATATGACTCTTTTCATTCCATGAATCCTAGCTATGGGAGAGAAGGAAAATTTTCCAAATCCAGTCCAATACTACAATGCAAATGTAATGCAAAATTTCCTTCTAGATGCCAATACAAACAATCATTTATCAATGAGCAATTTCTAAGTGTCTTTTCCAAATACTTCAAGAAACTCTAAAATTTGATTTTTCAATGTTTTCAAAATGACAAAAACAAAATCTTGAAAGAAAATTTGTTGTTCACTTTCCAAGAATAACTCTAATTAATGAGAGAAGAAAACCAAAGCATACAGAATCAAACAATAACCATCCAACACTTTCAATGAAAGTAAAAACAAAAAGCAAACCAATGAGTCTTCCCAATGCAAATGAAAAATGTTCTTTCGAACCACCAAGCAAAAGAGAAAACACCAACCACTTGACTCTCTACCAATCACTGGTTCTTAACCAATTAAACACACTCAACTCCAGAAGTCAGAGAGGAAGAAAATGACAAACAAAGCCAAGAAACGAAAGTCAAGCTACCAAGAGCAAGAAAGACCTAGAAACCCTAAATTTGTTCCAGCAAGAAAACTAAAGCAAGAGATGTATAAGTCAATGATCCAATGAGCCAAAAAGATGCAATTCAACTGTTCTAAGCAATTGAAAAAGTCAAAACTTAATTTCAAAATTTTCAAAAATCTTGTTCGCAGACAAGCAGTGTCACACAGTGCGAGAAGATAAGATTCTCGTAGTCTACTTTGGAGCAAGGTGCGAGATGTTCGCACTGGACTCTATGTGCAGGGTGCGAACTTGACTGGTTCTCACAGGATGTCAATGAACACAGTGCGATAACTCCTGAAGATAAATAAAAATTTTGAAAATGCAAGAAAAATTCAAACTAGCTTATAGACCCAGAAGGTCTCTCAGGATATCCTGAGGACTCAGACACTGACAAAACAAGAGAAAAATGCAAATAGAGAAAATGGCCACAGAAAATTCAAAAACCATAAAGAAAAGGGGGTTTGAGCCCCAGTTGAGTCGCCAATTTTGTTATTGGATAAATCTGTGAGTGCAAACACAAACCGATCTCCCTAGATCCACCTGGATCTAGAACAAAACAGGACAGAATAATACACTTTCTCTAGATCTAGCCTATTGAACGAACTAAGAGATAAGGAATATGGACATACCTTATGAACTCTTTCCTTATATCTCTGTTGTTCCAAGCTTCACTCCAATTCTCTTGTCCCGTTCAGATCGCAACAGTACAAACCAATCGAAGTAAAGGCAGATTAATATATTCAATGGCTAGTCTATACATATGATCAAGGAATTATGTAATAAAGTGACATCATCTTTATGGGAAAGGGACATATTACTGTATTGATTTAATTGAAAGTAAAACTTACAACCTGAGCCTTGATGTCGTAGGTCTCCTTTTGATGGCTCCTAGCTCTGACACACACACTTTCTCATGCATGAAGAAAATCAACCACTTTCGATGACTTCGCTATTGTCTCTAGCTGTTGTAGCATCAGTCCTCCATACAGTCCTGCACTAATTTTCCAATCAATCTCTTGCTAGTCTACTTCTTGCTTCTTAACCTTTTCCATGAGCCATCTCCTCAATATATAGGAGAAGATAAATTAGTTACTTGGATAGGAAGTGATCCCAAGATATTAGGAAAACCAATACTTAGATAACCATTCGCTAGCCAACTCATTCTTCTCGAAGATTCCCTTCTAGAAGGCTTGAGAACTTCATCTTTTTCCTCTTTAATAATATGTTCACACAATAGAAGTCAGGTACAGTGTGAACCCCTCACACTCCAGCTTAATGCAGCCTACGAGAATCAGGCATTCTCGCAGGAAAGTATATAGGTAGCCTGCGAACCTCTTTAAAAACATGATTTCTAGAAGCAGACAAGTGTAACTTTTCTCAGGAAAGTATTCTTAGTGAAGAGATTGATTTTACATCATCATAACATGATCATACTATCATCATGATGACCAAAATTGCAGATAACATTGCTTGTTTGGGAAATTGATCAGAACGTGATAAATTTCACATACGGTGTCCAATTTTAGAAGAAAAAAATATATATATGGCCTTCCTGGTGTTATAGCAAGATTTTACTCACCATTGTTATCTTTCACATAGGGCCTTTTTCCATTTCCCTATGCAGACTTATCAACCCCTTTTTGATAAATCCAGAGCCAAAAATATATATTTTTCCACATATACGCTCCCTAACTTCTTTGCAAGATGCGTATATGCTTTCTTCTCCACTGCAGCTCGCATATATCAGGATTTGTGCCAGAAAATACAAAATGAGGTTGAGTTTCCATGTCACAACAGAATATCTCTGATATTTGGCCTTCCATATACTGGAAACGTTCTAACTCGGCCCTTCAACTTCATTCTGGAGGCTATAAGAGAACAATTTCGAGCTATGGAAAAAGAGGAGAAAGCATTCAACTTTGAGAGCAAAGTTACTCTGGAAAAATTACTTCATATTGAGTCTGCATCCCTTTGTCCCTCAAGTATGAACACAGTGTTCATCCCCCAAGCTCTTTCCTTATTGTCGAGAGGACCTCATTACCTCTTTTCTATGAGCTTGCCTTTGGTGGAGGATTAAAGTGGTGGAGACCCAGTTCGAAGGAACTTGGTTTCTTGGTTTCGAACTGTGCTGACACGGAAGTCTGTAATGTTGATACTTCTATTGATCAATTATTAATAGAAATACTTTTTTCCCGTCCTATCGATATATTGCAAACATATGATTATTATCTATGGGCATGTTTGTAATGTTTATTAATGGATTGTTCTATCTGATGTGCTCACTCATTTTATATATTGTCACTATATACTTGGATCACTTGTTTGTTGAGAACTTCTTGCAGGTGTAAGTCTTTGGGTCAAAGTGCTCAACGGTAGAACAACATCAAATGATTAGATCGAGGTAGGATTCTTCCTCATATTGCACATTAGTTTATATAGAAAATGTTGGAATTGAGTTGATTTATGCAGTCATACCTTTCGGTTGTGATTTACCCTTGTCCATAGATATTTTTTCCCTTGTAACAAAACTAGCTACTCCACTAGGGTTTGATCTTCCTTCTAAGGGTTGAAGTATTTTTTCTTCTTACATTTCTCTTTTTCCTTTATGTTTCTTGTCGTATAACAGTTGGACAGAGTCTGTTCACTCTGGGTCTGAGTTTTTCATCCTTCTACCCTTGCCTAGCCTTGTTTTAAAAGATATACACTCTTTTTTCCCTGACAACCACGTATACATGCTTGTTGTCCCACTGCAAGAGGCATATATACATCCTTTTCTCTTGAACAGTTGCGTATACCACTTCCACTTGCTTTATTGCTTGGTTTAGTGACTGTTGGGTAGGTTTTGAGGATCATTGAGCCTTCTTAGGTCTCTGTGGTGTCTGTTGAGATTATCTGGGATGACAGGAAACCTGTTTGGAGTTTAATTTTTGGGTGGCATCTTTCTCTTTGTTTTCCATTTTTTATTTGTCCTTGGTAGTAGGGTTGTCTTCTTAGATGTTTGGTATTCTGCTCGAGTGATTTCTTTTATACACAGTAGAAGTTATATATCAAGTCTCTTATCATTCCATGCATTTTCTTTTTAATACATTGAAAATAAAAAAAATAGGTATTTTTCATTAGTTGGTATTTTTGTCTTGGAACCTTTATCATTAGCTTAGCACATTTAGCGAAAGATCACATTTTACTTATGAGTTGCAGAGTTAAAATTGAAGATTGCACTGCTTTTATTTAGCATATGATTCACTGAAAAGTTAAAGTTAGGCTTTGCATTATATCTATTTTTATTTCTATGTAGAGTCATAACACCATGAGTTTCATTTCCATACCTTTTTGAGTAATCACGGCCAATAAAATTTATTCTTTAAACTAAAATTGATTAGTAACGATTTTATTGTTTAAGGTGCACAAACTAGTCTAGGATTTAGTGCCTTGGAATAGGATTTTGTGAGTAAACTTCTCCAAGGAAATTAAATCAACATATGTGTCTGAGACAGGGATTTGAGAAATCCATTATACAATTGGTAATATCAGGAGGCTTCGCTCACACCGGAGTTAAGCACAAGGTCACGTGAAGTTTGTTGAAGAGATAACCCCTGGATACTCACCTAGCATAAGAGATATTTCAATGGATTTATTCGTATTTAGGGATCTTGCTAGTATCCATACCTCTGTGAGAGGTGGTGGTTTCAAGGTTTCAGTCTTTGCTACCCTGCCCATATGGTAATCCAGACTTACGAATGTTTTCCTATGCATCGGTTATACAGTGGTTGATTAGTTTCTTCACTTAGGTTTCTCATAGGTTACTTGCAGGGGTTATTATCCTGAGTCAGATAGGGGTCATACATCACACAACCTTTATGGAATATCACCTCTCTGTGGGGATCTGATCGACTGGTTGTTAAGCCTATGAGGGCCCTTATAACTGATTATGTTACCTCCAAACTTTAGCAGGGAGTCTCAGGTCCCTCCTAGATGAGGCATACCTTCTTTAGCGAGGGAGGCCACTGAGCCACTTTAGCCCATTTGCATGCATATTGGACGTTTGACTTTTATTTATTCTCTTTGATTACTAGTTGGCCTTAGGATATATTTTTATTTGTTGAGATTCATAAGTCGTCGTGGAGTCATACTAGCTTCCTCGCAGGTCCCATTGATTGTTATAGTTACCACCGGTTTTCGAGCTATTGCCTTCTAAAAGGCATAGAGTTATCAGGAGTGGTACACACACATCCACTTTTCAGACTTGTGATCCCACAAGGATGAGTTTTGAGTCTAGCATTCATAACATTGGGATTTCATCAACTCCCAATCCCACTATAGTTAATTGCACTCCTTCGACACCTGTAGCCACTACAGTTGCAGTGTCAGAGGCCTACATCAGTACTATGGCTCGACTCGTAGTCAGTGCTTCGTCTCTTGCCTCTAACCCTTTTGGGGGTTTTGGACACTCACCGAGTTACAATGTTCAGACCATCCCCATGGATACTAGTCCATTTTCTTATGGTATGCCAAGTTTCACTTCACAGTTTTCGACTGCCATCCCAGCTGCTGGCCATAATGCTAGCCTTGGACCTAGGGGCACTACACCTCCTTACACTCCTTTTTTGTTTGGTAGCTCTCATGTTCCCCAAGAAAATCCTAATGTAGGAAGTGTCCCCTTTCCTTAACCTCGGGTCTAAGCCTTCTACGGCTAGATGGAACAACCAAGATGGTGGACAAGTTCTGCCCTATATCCCTATCCCCTTAGTGTCAAATTAGACCAATACTTTTGGCATAACGAACCCACTTCAATCCTCCGGATTCCCACCCGGAGGAGGTCATTCTTATGTCTTGGGCACCCCCCAACCTGGATCTAATCCAGTTGGGGGAAGTTTTAACAACCCTCAGTTTGGAGCTAATCCAACTGGGGGCAATTTTCATAACCCTTATCAGAACATTCTTGTTGGAATGATGCCCAATCCATCTTTCACAAATCTACCAGGAGGAGGGTATTTTAATTCTGGACAAGGTTCCAGTCCTTACCAGAATCCTGGATGGAACAGAGCTCCTAATAATCAGTCTTTTGAGGGAGGTTGGGGTCAGGTGTCACAACCTCGTATTCCCTTTCTGGCCATGCTTAATCTACCATATTTGTCTAAAATAATGAACGACCCAGTGAGTCATGTTCCCACATGGCCCCATGTCCCCACCAAGGTTCTGTCAGACATTCAAAAGTTTGAGGGTAAGAATGGTGAGGACCCTGGTGATCACATCACTACTTTTGACCTATGGTGCTCATCGAATTCTTTGAATCATGATTATATTTGATTACGATTGTTTCAGTGTACTCTTATCGGGATTGCATCACAATGGTATATTGAGATACCTAGGGGGACATATGGGTCTTTTCAATAGTTAGTGCTAGCCTTTCTAACCATTTTCAACTACTCATTCATTACGATGTTGGCCTTGAACTTTTTTCAACCTTACGCCAGGGTAACGACACTCATATTTTGGACCATATCTAGGAATGGCGTAGGAGAATATGGTTAGTTAAGACTCCCATACCCTCAGCCTTTATTTTAGAATGGTTTTTAAAGTCTTTGCATGATCCTATTTCAAAGTATGTTGCTACTTCTGGGGTCTTCAGCGAGGAAGAGGCCATTATTAGAGCCCAACAATTTGATTTGATCCATGCTCAGTCTGGGATATTATACCACCTTCTTCCCGATGCACCGTGGTCGACTCATGATCCTAGACAGAGTCTTGGGCCCCATGTTTATGGCATTGTGGGGTCCACCAATGTAAATTATGTAGACTCGGCAACGAAGTCTGCCGGAGGACTAGCTTCATATGGATCCTCCAAACCCACCCAATCGGTGGATGTACATTCCATGTAGTCATCAAAAAACCTAAATGGTGACCAGCAACCAAATGAGAATAAACGGAAAGGTCGAAATAATCATAGAGGTGGGAATAATAAACCCAAGTACAAGGATAATAATGGAAAAAAAAACGATAATGTTGGAGAGGGCAAGAAAGAAAAGCATAAGGTTAAGTTTCCTTGTAAACTTTGTACTAATGATCACCAAGTACACACTTATGCCCCAAACTTGCGAAGGCTGCGAGGCTTTTAAATATTCCGCTCACTATGCTAACAAATCCTTTTCCTCACAACCAACACTTAGCCTCGAGTTCTTCAAACACCATAAATGCGCCCGGTGGGAGTCAAAACCCACCACCGCAAGATGGCGACCGTGTTTGTATCAATATGGTCGACGCAAAAATCGATATAGCCACTCACTCTCGAGATTACGGCTCTTCAAAAGATAGTACTAGCCTATAAGCTCCTCCTCCACCCCTGGAGACGAATTTACAGATCGAGAAACCAGAGTCACCGCCTCGTATTCTGAAAGGAGTATTCAAGCACTCTACCCATAACCCTAATGCTAGAACCGCCCAGAACTACTCTATTGTTGAAGATCTGGGTGAAACACCTTGCACGATGTCTGCTTTGGAGGTACTCCAGACGTGTCCATCATAGAGGAATGCCTCACTCTCTACCTTAGGAGCTCTAGAACCTAGTGGCTCGAAGATCATCAAGTTTGATGTCACGGATGTGAAGCCTCGCTTACCCTACCATATGGCTTTCCAAATCCACTGGAGTATTCTAAATATACCATCAAACGAGCAGTCGTTGATGAAGGTGATGCCACTTGCATGATGTCCTTAGTCTGTTGGAAAGATATTAGTTCTCCAACCCTTTCAAAGTCATCGACCATGTTGACCGCATTCGAGAGTCATTCCTTCCGCCCTCATGGTATTGTTCCTGCCTTTCCAGTCCAGTTAGGTGGGAAGACGGTAGAGGTGGAAGTAGAGGTAGTTGATGCACCTCTTGGTTATAACCTGTTACTAGGTCGCAATTGGACTTATACTATGGTCGTCATTGTATCGTCCATTTTCCGCACGCTTTGTTTTCCTCATCAGGGGGAGAATGTGACAATCCACCAGTTATCCTTTGCGTACTCTAGCCCGAACGCTTCTGTTGGACCGTCGATCCCTGTGGTCGACAATTCTCAGTCGGCAACTGAGAATATCAGTGTCGGAATGTATTCTTCCCTCATGGGTACTTTCGACTTCTCGGCACCGACTCACCACATTTACACCATGTCCAGTATGCCCGCTTCAGTAGAGAAGTCCATCCCTTTCCGTACTTCTTATTTTAGTGACCCTTGGACCCTACCTTCTCTGAATTCATTGATTGAAGGTCAGTCACATGCTGGCATGGCTATGCCATTATCGACAGCAGAGATTGCATATCAAGCTATCCTTGACTCTTCTTCCGATATCGATCCTATTCCCTCGCAGACAGTCGAGGAGGATTCAGTTCTTAGGCCCGTGTGGGCCACTTCTTTATCTTGTTCACATGATTTCTTGGATGAGACTTTTCCTTTGGACGAATCCATCCTTGAAGCCATGAATGTTTCTGAGAGACCTTGGGATGATATGCATCATCGATCTTATTTTCTCCCAAGTATTGAAAGAATTAAGCAAGATGATTTTAGATCTACCCTGAGTGAGATAGTCAGTCATGCCATAGTTCCACTTGATACACATGGAATTTATGCCGAAGGGAATATGGCTAGTATTTCTCCTACTTTCTAGATCGATATCTCTCGTACCCCTGGCAAGATCAAAAATTTAAATATAGGTGCAGATTGTTCACCAGAAGAGATTCTGATCTACACCAACTTCTTCAAATAATTTCGAGACGTATTCGCTTGGTCATATGAAGAGATGCTAGGGATAGACCCCCGTATTGTCGAACATGATATTAGGACTTACCCGGATGCTAAACCCATTCGACAACGTCTTAGAGATGTTAATCCTAGGAAGGCCCCCGCTATTAAGGCAGAGGTAGAGAAGCTACTTAATGTCGGCTTTATCTACTTGGTTCCCTTGACCGAATGGGTATCCAACCCCGTTCCTGTGAATAAAAAGCAAGGAACCATCCGCGTGTGTTGGACTTTTGCGACCTCAAAAAGGCTTGTCCTAAAGATAAATTCTCCATGCCTTTCATTGATCAGATTCTCGATGAGTGTGTGGGAAGGGAAATATTTTCTTTTATGGATGGATTTTTCAGGCTATAACCAAATCCAGATCAAACCCAACGACCAACATAAGATGGAATTCATATGTCCTTGGGGCACGTTTGCATACCGGAAAATGCCTTTTGGCCTGAAAAATGTCGTAGAAACTTTCCAACGAGCCATGACTTTTGCTTTTCATGATCTCAAACACATAGTCGAAGCTTACCTTGATGATCTTGCTGCTCACTCTCACAAGAGAGTGGATCATGCTATGCACCTTCGACTGGTTTTTGAAAGATGTCGCTACTATAGAATTCGACTCAATCCTCATAAATGCATATTTTGTGTTAGATCTGGCTGTCTCTTAGGATTCTTAGTCTTCGAGACAAGGATCATGGTAGATCCACTTAAGGTTGAGGCAATTCTTCAGTTACCTCCCCCGCACATGATTATATAGCTTCAAGGTTTACAGGGGAAAGATAACTTTTTGCATCGGTTTATTGTGAATTATGCCAATATCACTAAGGGTTTCATGTGCCTATTGAATAAACACACCCCATTTATCTTGGATGAGTGATCCCAACAGTCTTTTGATTCTTTAAAGAAAGCCTTGGTATCGACCCCTCTACTGAAATCTCCTGATTATAGTAGAGATTACTTGTTGTATATCGTCGCGTCTGAAGAGACCATTGGTATGGTTCTAGTTCAGGAGGATGATGAGCTCCATGAGCACATCATCTACTATCTCAGTCGAAATTCAGTCGGTCCTAAACATAATTACTCGCACGTTGAAAAGATAGCTTTGGTTGTTGTCCACGCAATCCAATGTTTATGACACTATATATTTCTTTTCAAAACTATTGTGGTTGCCGATGTTAATCCATTTCAATACGTCCTCGTTAGACGTATCATAGACGTAAAATATAATAAATGGATTTTCAAATTACAAGAATTTGATCTTGACTTTGCTTCGACCAAGTCCAAGAAATCACTAGTTTTTGCAGAGTTAATATCTGATTTAGCACGATTAGACGAAGATGTTATTCATGTCAATTCATTTGCAGATGAACACATTTTCCTCATCTCGTCATCCGACCCCTAGCATGGAGATATTGTTTTATATCTTCAAACCTTGAATTTCTCTCAGCATCTCTTGAGAGATGATCAACGACATGTTAGATACCAAGCCAAAAATTATACAGTTGTTGGCAACACTTTTTATCATCAAGGAATAGATAGTATCTTATGTTGTTTCTTAACTCACGAGGAAGTCGAGTTAGTCCTTAATGATTGCCACAAAGGGGCTTGTGGTGGTCATCTACCCGGGCTTGCGACAACCCAAAAAAACTTGCGAGTCGGTTACTTCTTGCCTACCATATTTAAATATTGTATTGAAGTGGTTAAGAAGTGTCACCCTTGCCAGATGTTCACTCAGAAAATGCGCTCACACCCAACCCCTCTTCACCCAGTCATTATCGTTGGTCCCTTCACCAAGTGGGAAGTAGATTTCGTTGATTGCAACCCAACTTCGGCTGGGGGGAATCAACACATTATTGTGGTTGTCGACTACTTCACCAAGTGGGTCGAAGCCATGCCTACCGTGAAATCCGATAGGAAGACTACAGTTTTTTTTGTATTCAACCAAATTATCGCTCGGCTCGGTATCCCAAGTGATATTGTCACTGATCATGGAAGTCATTTTCAAAATTAAATGATGATAGAACTAGTGTCTAAGCTGGGTTTTAAACATGATCACTCGTGTCCTTATTACCCCCAAGAAAATGGGCAAGTAGAGGTCGTCAATAAGTCTCTCAAGACCATCTTGCAAAAAACTATCAGTCGGAGAAATTCCAACTGGCACATCATGTTATATCCCGCACTTTGGGCATACCGAACCTCGATTAAGACTGCCACTTATTTTTCTCCTTTTCAGTTAGTACACGGTGTGGATTCGATACTTCTTGTTGAATGCAAAATCCCTTCTCTCAAATTGGCAATTGAGCTCCTACCTGACACTTCGGATTTAGAGCGACGCATTATACACCTAGAGAGTCTTGACGAGCAGCATTGGGATGCCTTTACGGTTATCGATGCAAACAAGAAACATGTCAAGGTTCAGTACGATAAGTCTTTCTGTCCCCAATTGTATGTTGAGGGTGACTTGGTCCTCTTGTATGACCAATCCAAAGAACCGCTAGGGGTAGGAAAGTTTAAACCCATGTGGCATGGTCCTTATATCATGCGACGTGTTCTAGAAAAAGGAGCCTACGAGTTGGAAGATTATGAAGGGAATAAATTGGTTGAGCCCATAAATGGGCTCTACTTAAAAAGGTATTACGCTTGAGCCCTGGGCTTGGGAGAAACCCTTTGTATACTAATGTAAATTTAGTGCATATACACCTTTTCCCCTTTTTTGTCTTTGGCTTGCTTATCGAGTTTTCCCTTTTCCTGGCAGATGTCAATGGAGTCTTTGGTCTACGTAGGATTCATAGATGAAGCCATTCATCATACAAGGATCTTAGCTTCTATCGCTTGGGTGATTTACTCACCCGAGGGTCTGCTGGTGTCTTCAGGTGGTGTATGCCTAGGGCCATCCACGAATAATGTGGCTGAATACAACGTCGTCATAGAATTATTGCACGATGCTATCTCACATGGTATTTTCTCTATAGAGGTGCGCCTAGATTCTCAGTTAGTCATATGTCAGTTGAACGGTCTTTACCATGTGTGTGATCCAACGTTACTCCATCGATTCCTATGAATACATATTTTAGAATGACAATTTGATTTTATTACATAATTTCACATTCCTAGAAGATCTAATCATGTATCTTATGCCTACACTAATTATGTTTTGAATTGGAATTTGTCACATTAATAAATCAAAGAAAACCATTAAATCAATGTACACATTGTAAGATATAAGTGCAACTGAAGATCCTTCTTTATATATTTCCAAAAAATATGGTGTTTTATATTACAAAATTGGGGCTAAAACCCTCAAAAATACATATACAGTCGATATACATGTCCCATGACATCCACGTCTGTGGCACTGAATGAGTCTCATGGTAGAAAACCATGGCATTGGCGAGATGCCGAAAGAGTCGTACCCATGCTCTAGGTACACCGACAACCTACCTCTGCATGGCTTCAGGAAAATCCTCCACCTGAACCATAGGAATCCTTAGTGTCAAACGCGACAGGTTTCCCTGCACGTTCTGAAGGACTCTCTCCACATCTCCTCCCACTGCCTCATCTCCCCGGTGCCTCCACCTATGTCGTAGGAATCCCTCTGTCCGTTGAGGACCCACGTTTGCAACCACACAAGTATCGAGTTAATATTTAAAAACACCATCCAAAAAATATTTTTGTTCTTTTAAATACAAAAATACAAAAAATGAAATATATAAAAAATATTGTTTACCTATGGTGCCATAGGCGGCTCATGGTGGAAGCAGCATATCAGGATCACCTTTGAAATCAATTCTTGCATAAGGATAGTCATTCAGATCTATGATTTGTCTTCTCCACCAGAAGAAAAAATCATCGTTGTAGGGTGTCACCACTCTACCTCCCCCCTGCCATCTCATGACCTCAATCCATCATGCCATAGCTAGATCACGTGGCCCTCTAGAAATGATCTCCACTCTAGGTCCCAGGCTTGGGATCCACTCAAAAAAGAAGCTACAAAGGATAGAAGCAAACCCAAAGTTTCTCTTTTCCCCCTGCTTGCACTCTGTCAGCTGACTTTTCATATTGGTCAGCAGTGAGGTACACCAATCATACACGGTAGGTATCGCACACTCGCGTAAAACATACGCGGTCTCGATTCTTGATGCAGAGAGGATGACCCTATGATCCTGGTAAGCACGAGCACAATAATTTTCAGGATGAGGTTACCTATAGCCCGGATAGAGATTTGACTTCCCACCATGGGAGTCCCTGCAACACAGTGGGCCTCGATGTATTCTTCGACCTTCATCGCACTTTCGGCCCTGCGTGACTTGAGGTCCACGACCTCTCCTCGGCATGAAAGTCCTGTCAAGAATTATATGTCCTCTACTTCGATCCTTAATGGTTTTCCATCAAGGATAAATCTCTCGCTATCTGGATCCCAATAGCCCACCAGCATTTCCAATAACCTCACTTGGGCCCTCATTCCTTTGAGAACCCAAAACTTGTATAGACCACATCTTTTTAATGTTGCTTGAGCCACTGAATCCCAATCCATTGTTGCATCTACCTCCTCATTCTCTCTCTCTCCCTCCACTCCAACACCATCCTACAAAAACTAAATCAATATTTGAGTTAGAATCTTATTTTTTTCTATTTTGCGCAAGTATACGTGAGTTATCCAAGAACAGTCATGGGTAGGGCCTGATATACGCTCTTTGTAGTTCACACAGGGGCATATATCTGGTCGTATACATTAATCTCTTTTCTGACTCGCTATTAAAAATTGAAAAGATCGTCCATCGATTTGTCACTTTCACACTCATTAAAATTGGATTTGAAAGATCACGAGTCTTAATTAAGCTCTTTTCCGACTCGCTATCAAAAATGGAAAAGATCACCGAGTGAACTTGTCTTTTTCACACTCATAAATTGGATTTGAAAAGACGTCTATTTGGCACAAGTTTACCCCTTTTTTCACACCAAGTAGACTAAAAGATATAAAAAAGGACATTTTTTGGCGTTAAATTGTGATTGCATCTCATGCCCTTGCTTGCAGTATTGAGCCTTTAGCCGGTTCTCACTTTGCATTATAAACCATATCCCAAGCAGTTTTAATCCTCAACCAAGCAGAGCCTTGTTTATATCCTTCGCAATTTGACACCCTATACCCTGAAAGGAACATGACCCCGAGTGTCCATATCCCACATGCATTTCCTTGCATTGAGCATAGGTACATTCCACTACTGGAACTAGTTTTTCTTACTTGTGACACTCGTTCCCTCCTTTTTATCATATCATTCACTTGTTATGAAAAAAAAAAAAGACGGGTGGGAAGGGAGTACTATATTGTAATTGGTAGCAGTCGGATCACCTTTGAATAGAGAACAAAGTTATTGAGTCCTTGTGTCATCATAATTTTGGGTTTAGCATGGCCTTAGGAAGCTGATCTCGTTACAGAATTTTCTCTACCGACCGGTTAATATTCCAGTCACTATAGAGAAAATTATGGATGCCTCTTGCATCTAGTTGTCACATCATTAAGTCTATGATGTCGGAGTCCACTATATGTCTCATGCTCTTGTTCAAAGGAAGTCTATCAACCTGTGTCGACCACTCCTCATAAATATTGACTTTGCATGTCGGCCATACCCTCAGTTTGTCTCAAAATCAATTGATACTTTGGTCTTATGATGCACCCTGGCCCTACTTTCATCATTGGTAGGTCACCTTGAACCCATCAATCGACATTTCATCATGGATCGTTGACTAGGTGGTTTCCCTTGTGTTTGACGACAAGAAATCTATTCACACTTTGGGATTTGTGTAGTGTCTTGGATGCTAATAACCTTATTGGTGGTTTCCTCTCCTTTGTCAGTAGTTTTCATCATTGACTTCTATTCATAGGGTATTTTTCGTGTACCTCTTGCATTTGGCACACACGAAAGATGCACAGGGTCGTTGGTTCATCAACATGTTCTTCGTCCGATCTCCACCAAATCATGAAGCTCCTTCTTTGTTCCTCGTGCTAACTGATGAGAGATTCCTTAATGCTCTCCTTTTAGCGAGTCTCTTTCCATCGACTTCATCTCATGTATTTTGTATACGAGACCTAGAGTTTTATGAGTACCTTGAGGCTTACAGTCATTAGTGGCAGGCTCTCTCGCCATTGACAGATGGGAATACATCAATGTCTCCTGATCAATGGATCTCTCAAGTGTTCGACACCATCTCCTTTATTCGCATTTGTAGAGATGTACTCGGTGCCTTGATACCTAATTTCATCATTGGTAGGTTTTCTTGCATTTGTTAAAAATATACCTCAATGACCGATAATCAAAAAATGTCTCATCGTGTTCAACCTAAACTCATTTATTCACATGATGTAGACTTGCACCATTGGCATCTTGTATTGAAGAATTGAAGACATCACTTTGTGGATGCATTTTTCCTAAGTTGTTGCTTCCATTTCATTGGACCAGTACCTATTTGACTTCAGTGATCATGGGAGATTATATTTTACTCCATGGTATATAGATATCTTCAGATTGATTTTGAGATTGGTTTCACTGGGCCTTATTCGTGACTATGACAACTATTGGCATGTAACCGCATTTATACTTGCCCACTCATGACCATGAACACTTGTTGGTATATTTTCCACATGTATTTGCATTGTATTCTTGGTAGCCATGTATGAAAAGTTAGTACATAATGTAATGAGCAATTGAGTTCGCCTAGCTGGTTCTCTACCACTCCACTTCTAGGTTATTTATAATGTATTTTGGCCATCGCAGATACTCCTATGATCTCACAGATTAGGGGGCATCTGTTATAGAAATATTTTCCTCACCATTGCTATCTTGCACAGAGGGCCTTTTTCCATTTCCCTATGCAGACTTATCAACGCCTTTTTGATAAATCCAGAGCCAAAATATTTTTTTTTCCACATATATGCTCCCTAACTGCTTTGCAAGATGCATATATGCTTGTTTCTCCACTACATCTTGCGTATATCAGGATTTGTGCCAGAAAATACAAAATGAGGTCGGGTTTCCATGTCACGACAAAAGATCTATGATCTTTGGCCTTCCATATACTGGAAATGTTCTGACTCGGCCCTTCAGTTGCATTCTGGAGGCTATAAGTGCACAATTTTGAGCTATGGAAAAAGAGGAGAAAGCATTCAACTTTGAGAGGAAAGTTACTCTGGAAAAATTACTTCATATTGAGTCTGCATCCCTTTGTCCCTCAAGTCTGAACATAGTGTTCAACCCCCAAGCTCTTTCCTTATTGTCGAGAGGACCTCATTACCTCTTTGCTATGAGCTTTCCTTTGGTGGAGGATTGAAGTGGTGGAGACCCAGTTCAAAGGAACTTGGTTTCTTGGTTTTGAACTGTGTCGACACAAAAGTCTGTAATGTTGATACTTCTGTTGATCAATTATTAATAGAAATACTCCTTTCCCGTCCTATCGATATCTTGCAAATATATGATTATTATCCATGGGCATTTTTGTAATTTTTATTAATGGATTGTGCTATCTGATGTGCTAACTCATTTAATATATTGTCACTATATACTTCCATCGCTTGTTTGTTGAGAACTTCTTGTAGGTGTAAATCTTTGGGTCAAAGTGCTCAATGGTGGAACGACATCAAACGAATGGATTGAGGTAGGATTCTTCCTCGTATTGCACATTAGTTTATATAACGCATGTTGGAATTGAGTTGATTTTTGCGGTCATACCTATCCGTTGTGGTTTACCCTTGGCCATAGAGAGTTTTTCCCTTATAACACCTGGATCCATTTGGATCACCCATGCTCTCAGGAAATATTAGTGTTGAGGGATCGCAAGCCATCCAAGGTTAAGGTATATTCCACATTCCTGTCTGATAGGATAATATCCTCCTCTAAATTGATTCATAAAATTTTGTATGGGCACCATATCTGCGGAAGCGGCATAATGAGGGTTATATACATTTCCCCCAAACGAAGGGGCATCGGGATGGGGGTTGCCCATAGTGTGAAACTGACTCCCTCTAGATGGAACTCCAGAGGACAAAGGTGGATTCACCATAATAAATGTGTTTTTCAGAATTGGCATGGAGGAAGAGGGTATAAAGGAAAGAATATAGGATGTAACTTATCCGCCCAGTTGAGCACTCCATCCAGGAGCATTAAGACTAGGATTAGGCCTGGAATAAAGAGGTGGCCAACCTCCAACTATAGTATTTGTTTGGGGAATATGGATTCCACCAAACGAGAGAGGAGAATATGGAGGAGCCATGCCCTTAGGTCCGAAACTAGGATTCTCATTAGTCGTAGGAATAGATGATGAGAGTTTTGATGTTATGTTGGGAATACCAAAATAAAATGGATTAGAGACTAGAGGTATTGACTGACGATTATAACCTGGTGTATGAAAAAGAGATCTGAAAGGGTTCATTCCTATGGTTTGAGTAGAACCAACAGGTCAGGTAGTAGTAGAGGTTGGGATCTCTAGCACCCCAACCGTCGAGGCGAAAGGAGTTGAAGGGATACCACTAATCATAGAAGATATAGGAGTCAAGGGACTCCCTGTGATGTTCAGGCTTGACTCAGTACTCATAATTGGAGAATCACAAGTTTGGGAGGTGGAGATATATGTACCACATTTATTAACTGTATGCCTTTTAGAAGGAAACTTTGGTAAAGACTCAATATGCAATGGTAACTTCAAAAAATAGCGAGATCTGCGAGGAAGTTGGTCTTTCTCCATGATGACTCAAGACTCGAGATATAAAACCAAATACTAGGGCCAACTAATCATCATAGAGCACACCAATAAATAAATAAAGTCCAATACACACAAACATGATATAGTGGCCGAAAAGGGGCCTCCCTTAATAGAGTAGGTATGTCTCACCCAAGAGGGTCCTGAGACTCCCTTCAAAATATTGGAGGTATCAGAATCAGTTATAATGGCCCTCATGGGATTAACAACACAATCAGTCAGATTCCCCCAGAGAGGTAATCCTCCATAAAGGTTGTGTGTTGTCCAACCCTTATCTGACTCAGGGTACCTGCAGAATAACTCATGAAAGTAACATATGTGGCTACCTATGTTAAGCAACTAGAGTCAACAAAATATAATCAATGTGCAAGAGAACAATCGTAAGTCTGGTCCACCATATGGGCATGGTAACAAAGCCCGAAATATTGAAATCCTCACCTCTCACGGAGGTAACTAGCAAGACCCCCAAATACAAATATAACCCCAGAAATATCTCTAACACTAAGAAGGTATTAGAGGGCTTATCTCTACAACCAACTTCACATGGGCTCATGCTTAACTCTGGTGTGATCAGAGCCTCCTAACGTCACTAATTACAAAATGGGTTTCGCCACTCCTTGTTCAGAAAAATATGTTTAGTTTAATATCCTTGGAGAATTTTAATCACAAAATCCTATTCCAAGGCCCTATGTCCTACACTTGTTTGTGTACCCTAAAAAATACAATCGTTTCTAATCAATTTTAATCAATCAATGTGAATTTAATGGCTTATGCTTACTTAAGAGGTGCGGTCATGAAACTAATGGTATTATGACTCAGCATAAAAAAAAAAAAACAAATATGAAAAAATGTTAAGCACTCATCTTGAATTTCAAAGAGACGGTATGCTTCTAAGTGCAACTTTTCCAATGCAATCTCTACAATTCAATGAAATTCAATCTCTCCACATGTGTCAAAATCAATGCAAAGTAATCAAAAGAGAAAATTCCATAATGACAAATGAGAAAATGTTTTTGTATTTTCAATATAAAGAAAAGAAAATGAAAGGACTAAATAGAAACTTCACATGCAGACCCTACTGTAAGAAAAATGAGACAAGCCAAGAAAGACATCGATAAGAAAACACTCAGACCAATGTGCAAGGACAACCAATGAAAAGGATGATAAGAAATAATACCACTTGAAAATTCAACAATAAGAAGGCTTCCTATCACTTTGTAAGCACTTAACAGTCAGGACAGATACCCAAGAAGACTCAGCATCCAACCAAACTCAGCCAACAAGACTAAAGAGTTTATGTACGCAACTGTTTGAGAAAAACTCGTGTATGTACGCACCCTATTTAAGGAGTAAATCTCATGTATATACACATATGTCAAGGAAAAAACCATGTATACCCAGTAAAACACTGTCAGGGCAAGGGTTAAGCCAAGAAACTTAGGTTGAAAGTAAAAATAGGTTGTCAAGAAATTAGGTGACAAGGAAACTCAAGATAACAGGGAGAAAATCAAGGAGAAAAACACTCCAAACCCCCAAAAAGAAGATCAATCCCCAATATGGTCGCCAATTCTATTACGAGGAATATCTCTCTATGGAATGGGGTAAACCACAATAGATGGAATAACACGCTAAAATCAACTCTATTCCCAAGTATTCTATATAAATAAAATTCTAACAAGACAAGGCCAAGAGCCTACCTCGTCCGAACGTTCGATGAATACCACCATTGAGCATGCAACTCAAAGATTTATACCTGCAACTTGTCTTAAAAAACCAAGATACACAAGAATATGGTCATAATATATAATTTTAGCATATATATTAGCATAATACATTAACTTACATGAAAAATATTCTCATGGAATAATAATTCAAATATTTGCAAGAGATCAATTGGATGGGAAAAGAGTATTTCTATTAAAATAATCAGTAGAAGTATATAGGTGAATTTTTTTTGTAACAACACACATCGAAACCGAGAAACTAAGTCCCTCCAGTTGGGCCTCCATCAATTCAATCCTCAACCAAATGCAAGCTCATATAAAGGATACAGTGAGGTTCTCCATCACAAAGAAGGAAGAGCTTGGGGGTTGAACAAGGAGTTTAGACTTTTAAGGATAAAGGGATGCAAACTCAATATGAAGTGATATTTCTCCAGAGTGTCTTTTCTCTTAAAGTTGGATTGTTCAATCTCCTTCAAGGCTTGAATAAGGCTCAATTTATATCCTTCAAATGGAACTGAAGGGATGAGTTGGAGCGTTTCCAGTATATGGAAGGTCAAAGATCATGGATCTCGTGACATGGAAAGGACACTCGACATAATTTTTAATTTTGAACACCAAACCCGATGGACATAGGTTGTAGTGGAGAAACCTATGTATACGCTTGTGTTCTAATTGATAGGGTGTGTATATGCAGAAAAATGTTCTTTTTTTTCTCTAGAAGGTACAAAAGGGGACTTCAATTCTACATAGGGAAATGGAAAATCCATCCAAGCAAGTTGCATCGGCTGAGGAAAAATTTGTTGTAACACTTGTATCTCATGAGAAATATCTTTTTATCTCAGTGGAATTAATTGTCCTCATCTTATCTGTGTTGGCGCAGAATTGATCAGACCAGGGTCCTTCTTAGGTTACCAACAAAAGGCACCAAGTAGTCTAGAGCACCAGCATTTTCATCTCCTCCAAAGAGAATAAGTCTCACCCGAAGCACAACCAAGATATAAAGGTAGGGAAGGGAAAGGAGAATACTTAGGTGGGTTTCCAGAACCTTCAATATTCACCATGATCTTGCAGAAAATAGAATAACTACAAAATATATCTAAATGCTTTCATATTGGAACTAAAGATACTCAAGTTGCGGAAGAATTTTTACACAGAGATATCATATTGATATTATCAATCATAAATAAGTATTGTAAAGAGACAATTCATAAGAATTAACACAGAATGACACATTATATTTCAAAATTTTAGGTCCTTCTTCATATATTCTCATCAGAGATTCTCGGGTACAATCTCAGAGATACAAATCAGTACTTTGTTACAACCTTGTGACTCCAGATTCATGTCACAAAGCTCTATCTACCCCTTTTCCAAAAACCGTATACAAATTACAATTACAGAACCTTTTCTCAACTACACCCAACCACAATAGTCAACCCAACCCTTTTACTATAGTATGCATCTCATATAGAGGTTGAGTGGGATCTTCTGGCTTTGGGATCACATGATTTCTTTTTCTGTTATAACTGCTTTTGGGTTGATGGTGTTGCGTTGTCCCTTTTTGCAACTGAGTTCTATTTATTTACTTGCTCCACTGTCCAACTCTTTTTGTAGCTTGTGCAACTCGTGTTTGATAAAAAATTGGAGTGTAGTCCTTCTTGCACAACTTCAAACCCCAAAATCGAAGGGACCAACAAGATTCGACCATAAGCCTTGACTCGCCCTCTTTCCATGATTTCTTGTTGGGACCCTAGAAACCTTGAATTTCCCTTCTTCTTTCCATGCTTGTTGGGACCCTGCAAACCTTTGGACACATCCTCACCTTCGATGGAAAGTCCAGTAAGCTAGTGGATTTCCTCTGCGTGGATTGGATATCTCCTATCCAACCACAGACTTTTGTCATGTACCCTGCTGATGAGAAACTTGGTACACCTCGCAAATTCCCCATTGGTGTCAAAAACTGGTAAATCCCTAAGGTTCATTACGGTAGAGTTGAACAAATTAATGAACTTGGGCTTTGGCACAAACTGCATGCCTCCCAAATCATTTGAAGCAACACTCCATAAGACATCAATGTTCATCTGAGGGAACATAACCTGGTCTTTCAAGTCAAGGTCGAGGAGCTTGACTTGCTTGACCTTCCTTTTGAGATCACCCACGATCTCAACCCGGGGGTCACAGGGCTCGTCTGGTACTACATACTTTGAAACAAAACTTCTTCTCCCTGTAGCTCTCATCATGGTGAGTCTAAACTATCAGAAAATTCCATACGAAAAACAAGGATTGGGGATCATGACTAAGGGTCGAGGGATTACACAATATTACTCCTGCTTTAGAATTTGCAAATCTCTAATTTCTCTCTGGGAAACAATGTGTCCTACACTGATTTTAAAAAACCTTATACCTGGGCTTAGCTGGAAATTTCTATAATAATTTCTATTCATAATTAACCCTATAGAATCAACTTGGATATGAGTTGTCCGACGAGACAGGTTAACGGGGTAAATCTATTGGGTGATATCGTAATTTACTAGGCAAGTTGGTCAAGAACGTGGCTTATTCAAGACCTTACCATTTAATGTATGAGAATCCTGGCATGAATACCGATGTAATATTTGTGTATCACAGCTTTATGGTTTCACAGAATTTAGATGGGTTACTGTAGCTATAATAAAGGCTATGACTGGACTGGGTTCGTGTGGCACATGGACTAGGTTTGCATCTGGATTCGCTCTCCCTCTGACCACAAAGGGGTCCCCGTCATATTTAATGACTATCATTAATAGCGTCGTGGCTCTTCTAATCCTACGTTGTTGAATAAGAAGTTCTACATCAAACACCACTTAGACAAAAAATAAACTACATGTCACGGCGCAACAATGCACTCTTCGACTTTATTAATTGAATTCAAAGAAATTAGAAAAACACAAATCTAACTACTATACATGCTCCTTCGGACTAGATAAATAGTCCTTTATCTCAGTTATGAGACATATAGGGTTTTAGGTGAGTGTCATTCACCCATCCTGGCCACAACATACCATCTAGTTGTGCGAGTTTGACTGCTCCAGAAGGTCGTATCTCCGCAACTATAAATGGTCCCAACCAATGCATGCACAACTTGTCTGGATGTTTCTAGTACCAACTATCATAAAGTAGGACCTTATCTCCTTGTGAAAATGCTTTGGTATTAATGTGTCTGTCATGGCAAGATTTATGCCCTGCTTTCTCAATTGATTGATGGAAGTCTGCTAAAAAAATGGTCTCTTCAAGTTCTTGTAATTCCATGAGCCTCTGCGCAAATGATTCATCCTTCGACATGTCTGAAATATGTGAAATGTATAAACTCAGAGTAATGAATTTTGTAGGTACCACATCCTCTTTCCCATAAAATAGCTGAAATGGAGTGTACTTATGGAGTTTCTTTGTGGTTGTCCTATAATCCCATAAAGCTGTTGGGACTCTATCATCCCAATCCTCCATGTTTGTGCAACAAACCTTCGTTAATCCTCTCTCCAAAATCTTGTTAAACGCTTCCACTGTTCCATTGGCTTGCATATGGTAGTGCCTACTCTTATGATGTTGGATCAAGAACTTTGTTGTAAGATTTGTTATTTTACTAATGATAAAATGACCGCCTTGATCATTGGTTAGACTTCTAGGACATCTAAACCGAGTGATAATATTTTCAAAAATGAACCTAGCAGCAGTATCGGTTGAAAAATCTTGGACAGTTGTTGCCTCAACCCAATGTATAAGGTAATCAGTTGCGGTAATAGTATACCTAGCCTTTGAATGCTTAGTTGTGGGGTTGATTGGCCCAATAAAGGCAACCGCTCACTTCTCAAATTCTTGTAGAGCTCGAACTGGTTGAAGAGGAAATTCATCTCATCGTGATGGCTTACCCACTCTTTGAAAAACGTCACAAGATCTATCATAAACCTTTGCATCCTTGAAGAGTGTGGCCCACCATAGTCCATCTTGGAGGACTTTATATGCAGTGGAATTTCCTCCAACATGACCTCACGCAACTACACTGTGGCACTCCCACAATATGTCTTGTGTTTCATGATCTAAGACACATCTTCTGAGGATGTTATCTAGTCCCAACTTATACAATTGCCCCACAATCAATTGATAGTCCTCTTCTCTAACCACCATATGATGTTTCTGAGTTGCAGAGTACGTTTCTGGTTAGGCCCCTGTACTTAAGAAGATTGTTATGTATTCCAGGTATTCTGGTATGGTCTCAACCCAGAATAGGTATGCATCTAGGAGTTGATCATCGATTTCTTTGCCACTTTCTCCTGACTCTAATCTAGAAAGGTGATCAGACCCCATGTTGCATCTTCTAGGATTAATGATCACTTCCAATGAAAATTCTTAAAATAGTAATAACCATCAACAAATTCTTCCTTCTAAAACAGGTTTGTTAACTAGATATTTTAGCACAGAATGATCAGTGAAGAACTTAAAATGAGAACCTAACAGATAATTTCTAAACTTCTACAAAGCGTAAATAATATCTAAACCCTCTCTTTCTGTGGTTGTATAGTTTCACTCAGCTTGCGACAACTTCCTTCTAGAAAAGTAGATAGGATTATCCATGGCTCCATATCCTGGTTGTGCTAAGATGGATCCCAAGGAAGTACCTAATGTGTCTACATACACATGAAATTTGTTTTCCCAGTTTGGAAATATCAGAATAGGTGTTGTGTTGAGATTTCCTTTAGGATATCGAATGCTTTATCACACTTTGGGGTCCACTGGAACATTTAGGACTTCTTTAGTAGATTTTCCAGAGGTGTAGTAATAGTTTCATATCTTCTGATGAACAAATAATACCCCGTGTGCCCCAGCATGGAGTGCAACTTCTTAGCACTCATAGGTGGTGGCATGTTCACAATAACCGAAACTTTGGTTGGGTCTACCAGGACTCCTTCTCGGCATACTATGTGGCCTAACAAATTTCCATGTGGCCCACAGAAGATACACTTTATGAGGTTCAACGATATCTGCAATTATCTACATCTATCAAACATCAGACTTAGTAGTGCTATATGTTCCTTGAGCAGAATGTATACCTTCCAATCATCCATATATACTTCTATAAACTTGTGGATAAATTCTCGGAAAGCCTCTATTACAATCCAGGAAACAATTGCAGGGGTGTTCTTTAGGTCAAATGGCATCACATTATATGCAAATGACCCCCATTATGTTATGAATGTGGTATTATTTTTGTCTTCTTCAGCAATCCTTACTTGGTGATACCCCAAAAATCCATCTATGACTGAGTAAAATTATTTCCCCGCAACTTGTTCTAGCATCTCATCAGTAAAAGGTGTTGGGAAAGGGTCATCCACACATGAAGAGTTAAGGATTTTGTAGTCTACACAGACCCTAATGTCCTATGTGCCTTTCTTGCTATGGATGACTATTGGGCTAACCCATTATGCTTCTTCCACTGCAACAATGAGTCCATCTTCCAGCATCTTGTTTATTTCCCTCTTAACCTTTTCTTTTACTCTGGGGTTAAGGAAATATGGTCTATTCCTTACAGGATTTGATCCTGGTTTTAGTTCAATTTTCATCTCTCCCATAGCTCCTTTAATCCCTTTTCTCTCTAAAAATTTCCTTGGGAACAAGTCCTCATACTCTCGCAACAAGCTATGTATTTCTTGGCTAGTTTTCTCATCCCAGTAATCTCCCACCATAACTATCTTAGCTTTCTCTATAATCCCTATATTGAATTTGCACAAATTCAATGGATAATTATAAGAACCATCAATCTGGATGGGTATGATGTTCTGGATTTCTCTGCTTCCTTTTGTTTCCTTAATGGCTAAGTTTCTCAATTATTCTAAATCATTCGGCCTTTCCAAATCCTTCTCAATCTTATAGCATTCTATAGGTCTATTTTCTGACTTTAGGTGAAGGTTAGATTGAAGTTCTTGGCTATGCTTTGCACATACCACTAGGTCTGATTTTCATTCACCAATACCTATAAAAAGGAATTATTTATTTCTTTGCAGGACTACTTTAAGATCAGGGTACTTACTTGTAAATGAGAAGTCCTTGGAAAATTTATCTGCCAATGTTTGTCAGACGTTGGTCTATCTTCTTGTTTCTTCATGTGTGTATCAAGATTTCAGAATTTGACCTAGTGAATGGGGAAATACTTGAACTCAAAAGAGAGATGGTATTTTTGCAATTTTCCACTGTCTCATGCATTGTTCAATATGTGATTTAGGATCAGACTGTCCATTGAATAATTGCGCAACTTGGAAATCCATCTGCCTCTCTGATTCCATCTGCTCCTTATCTTGAAATCTGTATTGGATAGCTTGTTTCAAATCTTCCCAATTCCCAACTAAGGCTTTATGATTATTCCACCATCTGTCCGGAGTGTCCTAGAGGGATAAATCCAACACTAATATCCTTTGATCCTCCGCTATCATTTCTTCCATGCTGGCCAGAAAACTTCCAAGTCCTGGGGTACCATCATATATCTGGTGTTCTTTGACCTCGATTCCAACCCATCTAGTTTCTTTGATAGTTGCACATCTTTTTGAAAATATTTCATGTGAACCTTGTTGCCAACTATCAAATGCCAATTCTGAATATTTGTTCGTTGATTGTATGCTCCTCCAACTTACTGATCCATCAACAGTAGGATTTATGTAGTCTTCTCTTGTTCTTGATGTCACATTTTACAACTGGTCCAGGTCCTCTCCCTCCATGATGTTTTTCATTGGTTTTGTGTATCGAGGGCTTACATACGGATCCAAGGGTTGAACTAATTTTATTCCATTTGCTTCAAATGTCATAGTGTCATTATTTAGGTCAATCACTGCATAGTTGTCATAAGCCCAATCAATACCAAGTAGTGTAGGATAAGGGTCCTTATCCCCCATGATTTTGATCACCTCAAAGTCAACTACAATATTCACTCCCGCAACATCAATTTCCACATTCTCTATCCTTCCTATTGGGAAAATACAATATTGATTGTCCATTCTTAGTTGGAATGGGGAATATGTCAACTGAGGTTTTCCTAAAGCTTCCTAAGTCTTTTTAGGCAGTATATTAACATCAGATCCTAGATCTAACATAACATCCTTAATCTCAAATTCATCTAGTTGGGCTTCTAATCTAAACTCTTTTCTAGCTCGTATTTTCCTTCTCTGCACTCTCTGAGTATTCTTCTCAAGAAGATTAGTCCTTATTCTTGTTTCTGGAGATTCTTCATTTCCTAGAACTAGGTACAGTGCATTGCACAACTTTTTTGTCAACTAGTCATTCCCAAGAATATAAAAAAATAATTGAAACCAAAGGTCAACTACATTTTGTGGTTGCTCATGTTGTCTCATTGGGACCACGAGGTTTCTGGGTGCAGGGGGTGAATCAAGAATTTACGCGATCCTAGGGTAAACAATAGGCTAAAGGGGTTTATCTTGCATTTCAGGGCCATGGATATTCTAAAATACTTCTATGGATTTTTTAAAGAACAGATTCTATTTCAGAGTATCATACATGTCCTCCTTAGGCGCTTCTATTTGGATATGAGGCAGATTGTCAACATTCGCGCCATTATTTTCCCCTCCTCAAGTAACGATATTAAGGTTGGGAAGTTTTCCTCTAATAACTCTATTTATATCTGAACTGATGAGGTTAGTTCCTCATTGACATACCCGATCTTCCCATTTTGCAAATAGTTATGGGAAGTCTTCAATTCCGTGCCCATTGGTTCTGTAGTGAGAACACCATGACCACCTTGGGTGGGGACAATCTCTAGCCATGTGGCCTTCCTCATCACAATTGTAGAATCTACTTGTTCCTCTTCCCCTGGTTATTCCTTCTTTGAAGTCTCCTTGGGCTCCACCTCCAGGACCTCTTCCTGGTCCCTGAAGGGATTCATTCACCCTGAATGATATTAGACCCAGCATGTCCACAAGTGTGTCCAACGCTCTACATTGATTCATAGCATGTGTGGTAGATGCGCAAAACTCACAATGCATAGTATTTGGTACTATTGAATACTTTTGAATAATGGGGCACTATCTCGACCCATGCACATGGATTCGGAAAATCTCATTGTACTCAACTGATGGCACTCTTGATTACCTGGAAAAGCATGAAAAGGGGTTGGGATATGGAATGGTAAATTCACGGAAAATTATGCAAATCCTCCCATGGGTTCTGGTGAGGGTCCCATCGGATTCTGAAGAGGTCCCATTCCTCTCATTCGTGGACATTCGTTCACCAGATGTCCTTATGTGTAAAATATGGTACACCAAATTTGCAGTCATCCTGGTCTGGGTATCATCAATTCTTGAATCTTCTCTCTGAGTGTTAATATTTTCCCTTGTAGTTGTGCCAAATTTTCATTTGTTGGGGGTCTGGTCACTCTCAATCTCCCTCGATATCCTTCCATGGCTTCAATCTTCATTGATTTTTTCAAGGCATCTGTCAAAGTGGTTAGTCGTTGTTGCATTAATGGAATTGGTGTCAGAGGTAGAAATCCATAGATATACCATTATCTTTGATGTTCCTCATGAATTGGATGTGATAACCTCCCTATAGAATATTTAAACGTATGGCTATATTCCCAGGCTGACTCACCTTCCCTTTGTTGAATTTCGCGCAACTCAGACATAGCTTGTTGTTCTGACTGAGGTAGATAAACTCCACTATGAATTTTGTTTGTACCTAGTCAAGTGTGAACACCTGACCTTGCACTCTTGGTACCACTGGATCAATGGCCTTCATGTACCATTTGAGAGCACGACCTCTCAAAGTAGTTTTGAACTCAACCAATTTATTCACATCTGGAGTCCCTCTAGACATCCATATTACTTCACATATGGTAAGCCCTAATATTGGCTCATTACCCCTTAATTGGGGCATATTATATTAGTAATGTTATTTTATTTATGTCAGATTTAGGCCATTAGTTGTAATTATACCTCCTAGTCTCCTATATATACTAAGGAGACATTTTCATTTTGAATCATATTGTACTTGAACATTTAAGTGGGGTAAAAGGAGGTTGCCCCCTCGAAGAGGCTTATTATCTAAAATTATCTCTT
>SNQJ01S0116206.1:0-12704 GCA_010110895.2 Picea sitchensis | reverse complement strand
CCCCCCTGGTTACACGCAGCGTTCGGCACAACTCCCCAATTTTTTTTTTTTGGGGGCGGTTTTTGCTATTTTTAGCGGATTTTGCTATTTTTAGCTGATATGTAAATTAATCCCGGATTAAGGGATTAGGGTTTTGGTATCTACGGAATACCTAACAACATTGTATATATTGTATGTCGAATGGTGAAATTCGAGATAATGAAAATAAGAAAGGTTTTCTCGGTTGAGGGTCTCCGGTAAAAATCTTTGTGTATTCTGTGTATGAGCCATTGATTAATTTCTGTATTGCTTAAGAATATATATGCATTTCTTTACTTCGCAGGTTTAAAACTTACACCTTAAAACAACTTCGACTTGTGTACCTAACTTCCCAGCCTTCTACTTGCTCTAAAAACTGTGTTGTCATCAAAGTGCAACATTGTACCCAGTTTGTAATGTTGTTTGTGTGTGCCCCCCGCCATCTTGCTAGGGTTTCTTTAAAGGCCTCATCCATTTCCAACAATCTTTGTTGTGTTGGTACAATTTATTCAAAGTCCAACAAGAATGCTTCTAAATGATTTAGACCATCAAAGGTGGGCAAGTTACTTACTGTTGTGCCAATCCAACGAACTTCTCGGGTTAATCTAGCACATCTCCTTGTAGATACTTCATACATTTTGTTCTTCTAGTTCTCCAATGATTCTTATGAATCTGATGAACATGTGTTGTCACTTCTCCAGCTTAGGTTCCCATCCGTCATAGGATTAATGTAATCATGTTGTCTGGCTGTTAATTTTTATATGTTTTCTAGTTCATATGTGTGGTCTTCTTCTCTGATGGGTTTTGTGTATCTCTGACCTTCATCGGGATCCAAAGGTGAAATTACCCTAAGTCCATCTCCTTCAAACATCATTCTTATTTTCTTTAAATCAACCACAATGGAATTATTGAAAGCCCAATCAATTCTTAATAGCATAGGGTAAGGATCACAACTATCATCAACTATCTCAATCACCTTGAAGTCTGCAAACATCCTTACTCCATCGATGTCCAAAGGGACATGTTCCATTATTCCAAAGGGGCTTACAACTTGTTTATTAGCCATCCTAAGCCTGATAGGGGAATAGATCAACTTAGGTTTTCCCATCAGTGCCCAGGTCTGCTTCGTCATGACATTGACCTTCAACCCTAAGTCGAGGACCACATAGTCGATATCATACTCTCCAATTTGAGCATTCAGGTGTAGTTCCTTATTTTTCCTTCTCTTTTAGAGACTTGGTGTACTTATCTACTCAACAAGGGATCTATCTTTCCTAGCTCATACTGTTTGATTAAATTTTGTAGCTCTTGTACAACACTTTCATCTTGAATCAACTTAATACAAGTATATAAGAATTCCATGAACTTGCTGACCTCTTTTCATTCTCCTGGCAGAGCAGACTGATCAAATGCCAGAGGCATTCCACATTATCTTACTTCTGGTTGTGTCTTCGATGAAGAAACTTGGTATCTCCCGAATTCTTTTCTTGCCTCCTCAAATATTTGTTTTTCTTTCTTTGCATCGAAAACTCGTGTCTTCTCTATAGTTTTCCTGACTCCTGATTCTTCTTTAGTCTTTCCTTGGGTCACTCTGTCTTCTCCTGTAACAACGCCTCCTCTAGTGATAACAACGACTCTAGGGTCCTCTCTGCGAAGTTCAATGTATATCAGTTGCACTTGCAGGTTCTGTTGAGGTCCTCGTCTCTCCTAAAGTTTGGCTAGCAGCACATGACAATCTTCAATAACATGTTCGAATGAGCTTCAATAGCTACAAGTGGTACAATGGTTCTAATAGTCCCTTGCTAAGTGTCTTGGCTGCACTCATTTATAACAAATGATTTGCCCCTACCTAGACCCATACCTCCTCCTTGTCCTCTTCCTCTGAATCCACCGCGAGGGTTGAAGTTTCCACTTCCTATGGAATTATACTGCGTAGTGTTTCCTTCTTGATGTACTTCGCCTTAAATTTTGTATATATCCATTGACATTTCGTGCATGAGGTCATAGCCCTACAATCCCTATCATCATGCCCCACTGACTTACAGAATGTGCAATATAGATTTGTGGGTGTCTGAACATATTTTTTCATGTAGTAGCAGTCACCAAGGTGATGAATATTTATACATACCTCAAACCATAGTAAGGTAACTTGCTTTAAAGGACTCAGGGCTCCAGATGCAAAATAATCACAAATTAGGGGACAATGCTCCTTATGATGGCCTTCTGATTTGCATCTAATGCACCAGATATATTCTCTTTTATCTTTTCCCTTGTATTTMTTCATATCTTCGACCTGCAGAGATAAACTAGTTAGCTGACTCAAGATTTGACTCATACTTGAGATKGATTCTCCCATAGGGGTTGATTCTAACTTCATGGAGATCTCCAGTGCCTCCTCCTGTGAAGAAATATTTTGTTGCATCAGAGGTACTCTGATGTGTGGTAAGAGGGAAACAATGAACCACTCCTTGTTCTGCTCGTCTGGGATCTGAAAACTCAAATGGCCTATCAAGGTCTTAAATCTTTGATCAAACTCCCACATAGGTTCAACTATTCTCTGCTTGATTTCTTTTAGTTTTGTAATGCACTACCACTCTGACTTAGGTTTCTTGAATTTGACAATTAGCGCAGTCTTAATGACATTAATCAGTTTAGGTGCAGTTCCTTGGACAAATTTCATGTACCAACTCAGTGCACGATCTCTTAGGGTAGTACTAAATCGATCTCGTTTAACAGCTTTGTCTGTGAGATTTTTAATACTCCACACAACTTCACATAGAAACCAGTGTTGATCAGGATCTTCAGATCCATCTCCTCTGAAGGTGGGTAAACTCATCTCATCTTCCATAGATATTCCTAGGTTTCATGATTGAATATGTGGTGGACTAGTAGTGATAGTGCTATGATTTCTCTAGTGACTCTGATTACTCTGATTGCTTAATGTTGCTAAAGCAACAGGAGGAATAATAGTACTTAATTCAACTTTCAGTGCGGTTTCTGAAGTTTCTGACTCTTCTCGCCGAGGTTCTTCATCTTTCCCTTCCTCTGCCCTAGCGGATTCTAAGTTCTATTTGTATGTTAGATCTACCTCTTCTCGACTGTAGAAACCCTTGTCCCGGTAGTTCTTCTTAAACAGGTTCGCAAGAGGAACTTCTCTGAACATTCTCCCACTACGTGTATGTCCATCATCTGTGTCATTGTTGTTGTCTGATTTCTTGAACATTATCCTTTTCCAATCCGACCAACTATTATACCTTTAATATGTTCTTCTCATGTAATAGCATCTTGATCTTCAACTTTAACAAGTGTAAAAATTTTCCTCTAGGTCCCTTAAAGAAATACTTCTCGGCTTGGATATATGACTCTATTTTGTCAAAAAAAGACATGGTGACGTACCCTCCAATGGTGCTATCAAACCAGTGATCTACTACTCTTGACACCGCATTATCAAATCTCTTGATATTATTGATCATCGTCGATGTCCAAACCATAGAGGTTCTAGATATGATCTCAAACTGGGTATCTGCTAACCTAGCTCCTGATGGATTCCTCCAAAGAAAATCTTGTGTATATTAGTAAAGATATATCTTCCCAACCAATCCTCTGTACCATGATTAGTGTTCATCTTCTAGGCTTCAATGACATCCTTTTCTTGATCTTCTATCCACTTCTGAACCTTCGTCATCAATGGAAACCACCTTCACATTCCCTCAAGAAGATTCCTGTCCTGGAAACATAACCATTTTTTGGCACAGGGGAAAACCCAAGGTTCATCTCCAAGAGTGCACCAACAAGCCCTAACTAATGGCCCTATTGGCAACACTTGCGATGCAGATGCAGTCTCACCCGAAGTATCTATGGGGGGTTGCAGGAAACACATGTCTACAACCAAGGGAATACAAAGTGGATCCAATACAAAGACAACACAACATCTAGATGTCAGTTATCAACTTAGTCCTACCTTGCACATTTATCTGTCATATCTAACACAGTAATGGAATAACAATATATCAAGAACACGAGAGCACCACATCAATCACACACATCCGAAGACATACGTGCTTCACCCTCTCCCTAGGGTTACGTCCAAAAAAATGTGATTTATAATATATTAAGATGAAAGCATACAATTATTATCTGCGTTATTAGCTAGCATATATTCTCTCTTTCTCTCTATCTTCCCTCCCTACACACCTAGTTGCAGGGTTGATCTTTGCACCCAGCTAAAGATCTTAATACACAGACTTCCCTCACTCAATGCTTCTCTCTCACTACAATAGTCACTCATAACAATAATGAACTTGGAATGAACATTAAAAACAACAACAACAACCCATCACAGGCCCTCTTGACCTTTATTTATACATTATAATAGCTCACCAACAGCCTTAGGCCAAAACCTAAGTGTCAAAACTCTAGGTCAACTTGACCCATGTTTTCAGGGCTTCACCAGCCTGTCTTCCTTCTCACGCGGTGCTCCAAAGCATCCAACGATGGCTTTTCCTGTTTGTTGAGTTCTCCACGATCTGTCTTTCTTCCTGATCTATCATCCTTGGTCTCCTCATCCAATGAATTTCTTTCTCTTACTTCGCTCTGTCTTTTCTTCTCTTCGACCCAGTATCAGTCACTGTGTCTTCCACGCAGTTCACATTCCGTATTTTCTACCTTACTCTTCACTTACTTCCATACCCAAGGGCCAACAAAGACATATGTTCAAGACAAAATATTAGAAATAGAACTTGGAATAAAAATAGAGTAAATATAGGAAAAATTAAAGCATAGTAAAATCTATTGACCATATTAAATATATGACAATAATAATTCATGGGAATTTGTTCCAAGTAAGATCTCTCCTACCATGCTTCAATTATATCATAAACACTTGCACTTCTATCATAGAATTTATGGAAAGAGTTCGTTGGAAAGTAGCACGTTGAATGAGAATTGTGCATAGAGTTTATATAAAGTGTGCTCAGTGAGAGAGTCTTCATGCTAATAATTTTTTTTATCCCTGAAGACAAACCAAAATAATAAGACCATGACATTACCATCGGAAAATACCGAAGTGCCTCATAATCTTGGCAAGCTTCCCTAGACTCACATTTCAAGTAACCAATTACTTGAGATAGACTAGTGATATCATATGATATGTATGGGTTAGGACCAACCATAGTATGAGATATATCTTCAACACAATGGTGAGATCTACTAGTATCAACAATATTAATTAAAGGTATACTTGAACAAGAAGATTTTCTATTGATCAAAAATGAAGAAGAAAAGAAGAAGACATCGTTTGATACTCATTTTCTACATATATCTCTTCATCCCATGAAAAAGGTTGATAAGGCTTGGTTATAATTAGTTCATGGGAAGAGGTGTTATCCTCTCTATCTTCCAAATGCATATCACCACCATCAAGTACTTCAACGAGGGTCGACCCCATTGAGTCAATTTGAATAGGACTATGAGTATCTCCCTGCAAAGTTAAATGATTAAAGAGATCACGATACAAGTGATAATAACTAGAAGAATTAAGAGAATTAAAAGATTCTATAGAACGAGAAGAGTTTTCATAAAGTGACTCCTTGAGTGGTAGTTCCTCCTCCTTAATCACATCAATAATTGCTTGTGAATCAGTGTAGTTCTCTTTATGTGTGGTTTAAAAATTAGTACGTCCTTCCTCAAGATGGTTTTCCTCTTCCAAGTTAAACATAGATTGTTGAGGTAAAAGAGGTATGTCTTGGATGTTCATTTCTCTTCGTTGGGTGAAATGATCAGCGTGGTTTTCTTGCCCCTAAAAAATATGAGAATCTGAAATGTCTTCCAAAACATATTCATGGTTAGAAGAGGGGAGAAAATCACGAGAGTTGTTAGAACAAGAATTTTCAATAAATGATCCATCAACCATAGGAAAACAATCTTGTTCTATGTTAATCATACAAGGAGAATTTGTAACAACAGGACAATCCAAATAAGCACGAATTAATTCCACTTTATCTAATGGTGAGGTAGGTATCATGTTAAGTGTGTCCAAATTTTCTTTATTAACAAAATGATTATCTTTCAAGTTTTTCTCCATATCTCCCTCCTCCATTTATTGTGATGGAAAAGATGAAATAAGATAATGAGAGCCTGAAATAGCCATCTGTGTAGACCGAAGTGTCCCATTATTAGTAGGAGAACCCTCCTCTTGGCCAAATATAGAAAAATATGAACCTGGAATTACAACACAAGAGAACTATTTTTCATCACAAGGAAGTTAAGGAAGAATTGAGTGGTGGGAGGATACAAAGGTTTCTTCTGAAAAATATTTTTCTATCTGATCTATATCCCCCATAGTAAATACATATCCAGACATATGAAGTCCATCCAAACCATTAGAATCTTCAATATTTTTATTTAAATCTAAATCATCATGTAAAGGAAAATTCAAACATGATTTAGATTCTTCATCCACTGACTCATATGTTTCATTAGTAAGAGAAACTAAAAATGAAATTAGATCACTCTTAGAGGGCCTATCATCCAAAGTAAATCTACAACATAGATGGCTAAATATGATATCATAATATTCAATGGATTCATCTACGTTCTTTCTAATTTCTAAATTTTTTTCACACAAATTATCCTAACCATAGTTCTCAAAAGCAGGAAAAAATTCACGCATAAATTGTTCCCATGTGTAAATAGAGGCGGTCAACAAAGTATCACACCAAATCTTGACCCGACCTGCAAATGTGAGAGGGAACAACTTGCAAATGGTATTACTAATGGTAATATTATGAGAACATCCAAATTTCCAAAAATGTAAAGCATGTTCAGATATAAAGATTTCACTCTTTCCATCAAATCTAAGTTTGGACAAGAAACGTAAAATATTTCTAGGAGGTTTGGGAGGTATAGTACCAGAAAAACACCTCCATAAAGGGATATGGGACATAGCCATTAGTAAATTAAAACAAAAATTAACAAGAATGACTCCACAAGCCCAGCTTATCATTTGACCCTCCTTCTAGTGCCATTTATGTTGACAGGCCAGAATGACCCGTTTAATCAGATGAGGAAAAACACCCGATGGTAGGTATGAATCAGACCTACTCTCATTTGGTATAGCATTTCCCATGGGTTTATGGGCCTCACTACCGCTCAAAATTAAAATAATAAAAAGGGAAAAGACATCAGGCTTCCCCCCAAAGAGTTCTAACTAATTCTAAGTATAATATAACTAAAATCTAACTAATCTAATCTAACTAATTCTAATCTATCCCGGGAGAAAAGATAATAGAACGAGTACAAAGAAATATAACCATCAGAACTAGAAATAGTTCATGTATTCTAATGGTAAATTATATCAATAATACTGCATATGCACAAACAAATAGTTGAACAATACAACTATAACATCATTTCTGTACCCATGAAGAAACATGTGACAACATGAGAAAACAAAACAAAGTGCATAAATAATTCATACAACATAATTCTATCTACTCAAGAAGAAGATAAATGCTTAAAGAATAGTCTCTAATATATCTATCAAAGAAACAAATTTTTGAAATACCTCATGCTCTTTATTACATAGAAGTAAAAATACCATCCTTTGTTGCAAAGGGAAAAAGTCTCAGGCTCTATGCCATGAGTTCTCTTTTATAAGGAAAGAGAGAGACTCTTAAGTTCTCATTACTGTTCATTTCATTTTCCTTTTGTTTCTCTTCTCTCAATTAAAAAATGGACACATTTAAGCATTAAACAGAGAAACTGAACAGACTCATGAGTCATTATTTTTGTCCTCTGGCAGTTTACAAATGATATATATTTAAAAACACTCAGTTCCTCTGTCCATTTTTGTTATCTCTTGTTTTTAAGAGGTTTCGGGGCATTTCTAGATTCGACCTACAGAATGTGATTATTTTGTCTTATTCTCCTATATCTTATATTTCAGTTGAGATATTGTTGGCTAGATTTCGTTGATTCCATCTAAAGATATGACGATTTGAAGTCAATATACCCGATTTTTCATTCGAATTCGAGTTCCATCTATGTTTAGCATTTTCTGGACATTTCTTCTTTCAATCTGCTAGTGATTCCTATCCCATCCTATTCTTCACTCTTCTATATTTCCATTGAGCCCTCTTTTTCCTAATTTTTTTGCGCGTAGCTCCAGATATGGTTGCTTGAAGTTGGTATGGCTATTTTCCCCCCAAATCCATGGTTGTCGGTTTTCTATATTTTTTTTATGTCTTCCATCCATTTTTTAGCCTATATACTTATACCATTGCATCCCTCTTTTCGATACGTTTCTAATGAGGTATCATGAGCTCAATTTCGACACCTTTAGATAAAGATATGTCCATTTAAAAATCGGTGCTCAATAGTTGTTGATCAATACCCTGGGTTAATCTGGACCATTAATTCTTGAACCTACAAAAGAGAAATCTGACCAGATCAAGGGTTCTAGTCAATTTTCCATCGGACCTAAAAAATGGTATATTGTGAATTTAGAGCTTCGCATCAGAGTCTTCCTATCTCATGTTCAATTCTCATCCCGACATATTAACTCCTAGAGAAAGATCTAGTCATTCAACATATATGGATAAATATACATCATCCATTAGTGGAGTCATTTCGTACTATTCTCTAATGTATTGGTGAGAATGAATCGAGGAAAAGAATCGAAGAATATTATTTCTTCTATTTTTTGTGCCGAAGGTGAAATCCAAAAAAAGGGGGTGATGATGTGCATTTGGAGTTGATTGTTCATCATCCAGAAGTCTTGTGGTGTTTCACAGTATCGACAAGAGGTGTCAAAGAATATTACCCCATAGCTTCATTTTGTACATGGAATATCTGGATCGTCCTTTCAATGACGATCAATGGTCACAATAAAAAATCATTCTAAGTCTAAAGGATACCATTCAAAGAGTTAACTTTGACCATCCAAAGTTGCAACCCGAATATTGTTGCACAAAAAATATCTGATCGTCCACTCAGGGAAACTATCAATGGCTTAAGAGAGTTTCACTATGACAATCTACTCTAGGTTTAAGCTTCTGAAAATTTTCAAAGTAATAATTATGTGGTTTTGGTGTTGGTTTCTTGGAAGGAAAAGAGGTGTAGCCTCAAAATAGAATGCGTAATTCTCCAAATAATTCAGTTGCGAACAATATTTCTATGCGAAAGAAGAAGACAAGGATTCGATCTGAGGAAGCAAAGGAACATTCGCTAACTGAGAAACATAAATAAATATCTATATTATAGGTATTGTATATGTAAGTCCATCAACTCTGAGAATGAATGAAGGTCGTCAATTAAGTATCGAGTGAAATGAAATATCAACCATTCATTGGGGGAGGGTCGTCAGAGTGAGTTGTGTTATTATGAGTAGATGTGCTCCGATGGAGAAGGACTCCGAAAATGAAGAGTGTGAATTCTAGGGAAGATGAACATATGATATCATTGTCAGAGTATGTGATTAGAAGGTTGGGAAGAAGATTCAGGACAAATCCAATGATGATCGGGGAAGGTGGTGTATGCCACATTAACAATATGCATTAGAACCAAGTCGAATATAATAGGTGAGAATAAACCATGTGGGAGTGAGCTGGAAAAGGTGGGTGAATACTTAGGAAACTTTGAGATGTGATAAATTCCAATCTAGAACTAAGATTTAAGTATGGTTATAGTCATTGGAAAACTCTCGATGGAAAGAATCCAACTATGATGTTTGGTTTGAGTAAATAATAGAGGAAAAGAAGGAGAAAACCCAATAGGCCTTGGGCCTGGGTTTCGGGAAGGAGGGAAATCCAAAAGAAGAATCTGGTAGAGATCAATACAAAGAGGCTTGGGGATGGGTCTGTAGGAAAGGTGGATCATATGGCCTTGGAAGCTCAGGACCCTGGGGAAATAGAAAAATAGGAGGCTTGGTAAGGATCAAATTCAAGGTTCTAGAAAAGGATCAACAGATTCCCCCACAAGCCTCTCAAGGTTGGAGTGGTCATGTGATCAAAGTGGCGCTGGAAAGTTGGTCCTACAAAACAAAAGAATGAGATCAACCATGCTATCAAAAGAAAACTAGCCAATACAATAAACAATATATTCCCTGCCTTTAAACCAACTTATAAGAGAAGGTTAGGTTTATTGAAAAATAATATGGTGACCGTAGATGAGTTCCCTAAGACTACACAAGCTAATTTGAAGAAGAAGAGTAAAATCCATATGTGAGAGAATAAGTATGAATTCATAAATCATAACATGCTAGTAAGAGGATGAAAAATTTGAGTTAGTCAATCAACAAATAATTAGCCACAACCTCATGTAGGACATGTAATAGAACATCAGACCTTGCAGCCACATAGTATCATCAAACACTTCAGAATCAACGAATATTTGAAACAAATGTCAAAGAATCATCAGAGGTTAATAAGAGTCATGAAGACATTTGAAATCATTAGATCAAAAGGAAACATAAGAACCCATAAAAAAAATCATCCAACAAGATAAAACCTCCAACTCCTGTAAAGTAGGAAAATACATAACATTAGGCTCAAGCGGTAGAGGATTAGGAAATAGGATTGAAATTTTAGTAGGGGACCCCTTTCCTTTCACTTGTAAAAGAAAAAGAAAAAGGGGGGTTTTGTGGCCACAACACAGGGGTCCAAAGACGAGATAAGGAAGATGTGTTCATCAATGGATGAATCATCATGAAAAATATTCTCATCCTTCCTAGGGAAGTATGACATTAGTTCCACAAAAATTAGCTATTTCTTGGATTTCATGGAGGAAAAATAAAGATCAAACTCCTTCAAAATCACAATCCATTTATTGTATTTCCCCCCTATGATACACCTGTTAAGGACGTATTGAAATGGATTCATATCAAGAACCACATTAGTCTTGCAGAGTAAGATATAGTGAAGTAATCTCTAAACCACATGCGCAACTGCTAAGGCTATATTCTCTATGTTAGAGTACTTAAGTTTGGGACCAATTAGATTTTTTATAAGGTAATAGATAACATGCTCATGGAGCTTGTCATATTCCTAAATAAGAACCATACCGATTGTCCCTTCGTATGCGGGAATATAAATAAGGAAATATCTATTGTAGTCTAGGGGCTTTAGGAGAGGTTCTGATACCAAGGATTTCTTAAGAGAATCAAAGGATTCCTGGGCTCACTCATCCCACATGAACATATTGTTTGTTTTCAAGAGACACATGAAACCCTTAGTTATATTTCCATAGTTAGATATGAAACGATGCAGGAAGTTATCCTTCCTCTGTAAACCCTACAGTTGTCTAATATTTTACAGGGAAGGAAATCGAAAAATTTCCTCAACCTTCATAGGTTCCACCACGATCCCATGCTCAGAAACTATGAATCCCAAAAGGTGGTCATACCTAACACAAAAGATGAATTTGTGAGGGTTCAACCAAATGTAATAATAGCAATATATTTAAAATACTAGTCAAAGGTGAGTCAGATAATCAACTATCTTGTGAGATTGAGCAGCGAGATCATCTAGATATGATACGACTATATGCTTAAGTTCATGAAACGCAAGGTCATGGCACATTGAAAAGTTTCTCCATCATTTTTAAGACTGAAAGGAATGTTTTGGTATGCAAACATACCCCAAGGAAAAATTAACATTGTCTTATTTTGATCCTCGTGTTTAATTTGAATTTGATTATAACCTGAAAATCCATCCATAAAAGAAAATACTTCACTTCCCACACATTCATCAATAATCTGATCAATAAAGGGAGTGGGGAAGTTATCTTTAGGACAAGCTTTATTCAGGTCCCTAAAATCCATACATACACAAATAGTTCCTTGATTCTTATCTATGGGAATGATATTGGATACCCATTCAATCAAGGGAAACAGGTTTATGAAGCCAGCGTTAAGCCACTTCTCCACCTATTCCTTAAAAGTGGGGGCCTTCCTAGGATTTACAACTCTAAGTCGTTGTCGAACGAGCTTAGCATTCGAATAAGTTTTAATTTGGCTGTTTTTAGATTTCTGTGGTGAGTATTTTCGAAGTTGTTTGCCGGATAATCCACAGTTTGTGTCATTTTTGTCGACGTTTCGAATCCGAATCGGGATTCATCATCAGAACTAATCGTCAATTGATAGCTTGTTGATCTCGATCCATTAATAGTTATTGTGTAGGATGTTTTTGAGATTTTAACCTAGGTCGGTTGTCTCAAAACCTACATAAATTAATTAATTTAATTTTGTTTATATTTTAAACTAATTAGTAATATAGTAATATAATAATAATATAATAAATCATAAATTATTACTAAGTTTGTAAAGTTATTTAATTATATATATTGGTAAAAATAAGTTTTTAGTGTTTCTAATTTAAGTGAATAATATTTATATTTATAAACATAAATTAAACATTTAATTAATTGAATTAAATTTAAAGTTAATTAATTGAATTATATGTAAGAAGCTTTTAGTTATGGTTGTTTTTAGTGTTGGAGTTTTAAAATTGTTTTATAATTTTATAAATAATATAATACTTAGTGCTTTTAATTGAATTGTAATAATAGTTTAAGGTAGGAAGGGAGTAGTTAGGTTGTTGTAGGGTTATATTTTTATATATTTATTTATTGGTAATATTTAATTATTATGTATAAAGTTTAGTGAACTAGTTACTAGAATATAGAAAGGT
>SNQJ01S0116205.1:44405-70513 GCA_010110895.2 Picea sitchensis | reverse complement strand
AGAAGAAGGAGCATTATTATCTCGATAGATGTTAGGAGTGGTCCTTCTAGTAGCCATAACCATATTTTTACTTTCAACATTTATTGCCACCCTAAATGCATTCTCTAATGATTTGGGTTCCCAAAGGAGAACCTCATGTTGAATGTTATCCCTTAAAGTTCCTATGAATACATCAATCAAGTGATTATTTGGAATATATGTTACCTTTATATTCAATCTTCGGAAGTTCTCAATGTGCTCTGTAATTGAACCCTTTTGCTTGAGATTTATCAATTGGTTAAAGAAGGTATTGCTCTGTGTATCCTCATAGTGTGCTATCATTTCTTGCATGAAAATTGTCCAAGTGACGAGAAATTTGCGAGAACAAAGCCATCGATACCACACAAATTGATTGGGTTATAAATATAAAGAATCAATTCGTACCTTTTGTGTATGTGGCACATTATGTAGATAAAAGAATTGCTCCATCTGAAGTATCCATGTGATTGGGTCCTTGCAATCGAATTTCCTCATATCAATCTTAGGAACGTGGTTGGTCTTCAACCCAAAGTTGGAGTTTCTCCATTCTTGATTCATCTTCCTTGTGTCCTCATCATGAATTTCATGGGATACATTTTCAATTTCAGGTGTCCTCCCTATTAGGAAATTTTTCAATCCTTCCATGATCTCCTTTTTTAAACCATCCATCTTAGTATCCATTATTGCCTCCAATTTAGCTTCAGTTGAATCTATCATCCCTTATAGTTCATCTTTTGTCACCGTCTTATTTTGTAAATCATTTATGTCCCTATGCATTTCTTCACCTTCATCAAGAGTCCAAGTAGGACTGTCTACAGGCTTATTTGGTGTAGAAGTTCCCTTTTTTGGTGGCATGTTGGCCAAGTATCACTTTTAAACCTTGATTTTGAGGTGGTTCTGCTAGAAAATCTTTATTCTGGAGTATATCCAAATTTTTGGCCCTTCTGGGTATGAAAAAATATTTTTTGTAGTTCTCTGATATTTCTTCTCTGCAATACCACAGGTCTGATCAAAATTGGATGTACCAAGTGGAATTTATGGTAACTTCCCCGCAACTTGCTAATTTTTAGCCTTTCCAGGAGATCTCACTTGTATAGTGTGCCACACACAAAATAATTGATATAAATTTATGAAAATTTACCAGAAATACTAGGAAGAAGTTATGATTGTTTTACCCAGAACACATGCTTGAGACTTGTCAATAGGACTAGTCAGATACCCTATCTTCCACATTGTGTATATACAAATTTAAGATGACCCAAAAGATGAACTTTTTATCACAGATACCTTAATAATTTATGTAAATAAGCACCGGATTTCAGGGTCTGAAATGTTACAAAAAAAAATTTATAGCAAAAATTTTGCGATGACTCAATTCAGGATGATTCCAAAACCCTATCTTACACAGGTTGTATCTCCGAAAGTATAAGGCCTCAGAAGATGAAGTTTTAACCCAACGTACCTTGATCCGTCTACTAAATATCCTCCAAGGGGTTCCTTTTGAAACATCGTAGAAATAAAATTATAGTGAAAATGCCAAGGTGTCTCATATGTAGCAGCGAAACCCCAAGACCTTACCATATGTTAAGAACCAAATATCAATATAGCATAGAAAAACCTCAGAATAAGTACTCAACACCTTGAAAAAGAGGGAAATTCAGATAATAAGCCTCTTTGAGGGGGCAACCTCCTTATACCCGCATAAATGTCCAAATACCAGATGATTCAAAATGAAAATATCTCCTTGGTATATATAGGAGACTAGGAGGTACAATTACAACTAATGGACCTAAACCAACATAAATAAAATAACATTACTAATGTAATATGCCCCAATTAAGGGGGGTAATGTGCCACTATTTAGGGCTTAACAAGTGCTCATAGGAATACCTGAGCGATGGTGGGCAATGCATTGAGACTCTCCCTGTGAATGGGTAGCAGTCAAAGTATCCATTTGGGAAAGATTCAGACCGGATGTAGAAATCTATTTGTACATGTGTTCCTCTGAATGAAGGTGGAAAGCCAAGCAGTGACATTTGACACGCAGCCGATGCCAAATGGCCTTGCACATGATACCCAAAAATAAGTCGATTCCCCCAGTTTCTTGGCTTCCTACGTGGCACATCAAGGAACCACGAGCACGAAGAATAGGGTTCACTACTCCATATGTGGCAGAAAAATGAACGTATGCTCATTCAATCCCACAAAACCCCATTGAGCAAACAGACGAATCCCATAAGAATAAATAAGTAGAGAGTAGTTAGTGGACACCATTGGATTCAAAAGGCCAAGCTCGGTCTCTTAGTGGATGAAACTGATCGAATGGACACACATGAAGAGGCGTTGCGATCCACCATGGGTCACAACAATCAATTAACCAAGGATGAACTTTTGTAGGGGTGCGCATGAAGCATGCACAATGCCCTTGGAGAGTAATACTTGGGCATGTACAGAGACGTCATAGTCACAATCAAAGTTCTATGGTCCTAGTCTTTTAATGCATTAAAGAGGTGATGTGTCTGTTATACGATACCTAATGCAGAGATTATGGACGTGGTAATCAATAGTAAATGTTAAAATCCCACCCAGAGATTCTGTGTGTTTGGCGGTAAAGTCGGTATCCATGCACCATGAATACAAAGGGGTTGATCTATCTCAAAAATCAAGAACATCGATGGAGGTGTCTCATGAAACTCTCGATCATTTATGATTTGATAGGACAATTGGGATGGTATAAGGATGGATGTTCTGGAGGGGATCGATGATTACCATACGACATTATGAGTTCTTAATGACCCCATGCATGCCTCCTAGTTTACTGTTATACCCGCCTGGAACCTTTTCTTTGTCTGAATCAATAATTGGTCAGCTCAGTGTCAGCCTTCCTATTTCTATAAGACAGGATCCACAATTTCAGTAGAGGGGGACAATAGATGCGAAAGCAAGCAGAAAAATGGTCTCTTCAATCTAGCGTTATCCATCCACAGAACCTGACTGAAACAGTTAACATGTATTTTTCAAGCAGACCACAAGGCCAAAATAAATCCAGGATTTCCCAAGACGGATAGACACCAAAGTTGTCATTGCGTCGGCATGTAAGTTTCACGGATTCCTAGATGGGAAAGGTGCAAGATGTGCAATTCGTTGATAATGACATCTAAGACCCTGATCAGTTCCCCACCCTGGCCTTTCATAGTTATGCACGAACAGTTCGCAGTGCAAACGGTAAGTTGTTAGTACTCACACAAGAGTGGGATAAACCCCTTCGACAAGTCGACATCTTGTCTTTGATCGATTTCCCTCACTTTGGGCATAGTGGGACGGTAACCCTTTGCGTCCTCTTTTTACTCGCCCGCCTACACAGTGGATACTTGTGGTTGGGGGGAGGTGATATATGGTAGATGAAGAGAGAATATGACGGTTTATAGGCTTACCCATGGATGGAGACGAGCTGAAAAAAGCTTTAATCATTAAAGACGTTGCCCAACATGAAATCTATGGCATGTAGAGTATGCGTCGCAGAATGCGTGGGGTACTAATTTCAAAAATCAACGCCCAACTGGTTAGATTTGTTACTCAGTTGATAGTCTGTAAGATCCTGTGTACTTGTACGAAGGAGGAGTGTCCATTCGAGGTGGTTGTTGCAGCTGAACAGTACATAGCGGGTGTCCCGGTGGCCTGGGCCCAATATGTACTTAATGAGTTCATTGACGAATGTTTAGATGTCCAAGACTCCAGAAAAGACTTTCATTATAGCTAGATATTACTTCTCCTTTCCCTGATAAAGACTTTCATTATAGCTAGATATTACTTCTCCTTTCCATGGTCCTTGGGAACCCCCGAGAGGGTTTTGAAATGACCTACTGGGAGTGGACATGTATTCAATGCTCATCGATTCCTTCCATTGCATGAAAGAAGGGACCCTGTCATCCAGAAGTCCCATGATGACACTTCTCAAAGTGGGTACTAGAAACTCATTTCGACAACTTCCTCGTAGATGCGCATCCCTCTGCCATTATGGACAAGTATGATGGATATATTCTATTTGAATGTACTTTTCATAACATGTTCATCTATCTCAGTGATGACCAGGGGGTTGCGATGGCGCTACTATGTTAAGAACCGAATATCAATATAGCAGAGAAAAAACCTCTAATTACTCAATGCCTTGAAAAAGGAGAGAATTTAAGGTATTGCTTCCTTCGAGGGGGCAACCTCCTTATACCCTCATTATTAAATGTCCAAATACAAGATGATTCCAAATGAAACTGCCTCTGTTATATATAGGAGACTAGGAGGTACAATTACAACTAATGACTCAATCCGACATAAATAAAATAATGACATTAATGGTAATATGCCCCAATTAAGGTAATGAGCTACTATTTAGGCTTTAACATGCCCTCCCTGAGATAAGTGTTGTCGTTAACGCTGAGTAACTCGATGCTTCAGATAAAAGACTCATCTTCCCTAGTGGAATCTTCAACCGACAGTTTCCTCCATTTAAAGAGATAATCTGAAATGGATATATTCCTCAACAGGTGAATTCTTGTGTCGCTGATCGCTTCAGTCTAATATGATTTTTCCTTCCTCATCAAATTCTCGAAATATAGTTTGAACTCTGATTTTTTCACTCACAACCTTCTTTAAGAATGAGACATGGAAAACTGGGTGTACTCGTGAAGATGCAAAGCAACCTAATTTGTATGCCATAGTACTCAATTCAGTAACACCTTATAAGGCCATAGTACTTGGTGATACTTTTATTATCCTTCTTGGCTTGCTTGAGGGACATATGTTGTTTTAGTCTTAAAACACCTAACTCTCTACTAAAACTTTTTCACAATGTATGTTGATCCATTGTTGTTTCATGCTTTTTTGTGTCATGGTCAAGTTGTCCTTAAGATTTGGAGAATTTGTTGCTGATGCTTGATGTGATCCTCCACCGCTTGAACCTTAGATTTTTCTTTAGAGAAGAAGTGATGGAAGGAGGGTGGTATCCATAGAGTGCCATAAATGGTGTCATTTTGTTGCAGTATGAAAAGAAGCGTTATACCACCATTCCCGCTAAGGGCAACCATTTGAACCATTGGCAATCAGTTTATATCGAGACAATCTAATGAATGTAGCCTTCAGATACATTTGCTCCATTATCTCTGCTTGTCCATCAGATTGAGGATGATAGGATGATCTTATAGAGCCAATTGAGTACCCAAACAAGAAAATAATTTTGTCCAAAATGTCCAAAGAAGATGGGATCTCTGGCTACTTACAATAATCTTTGTGTTGCCATGTACCTTTTGAATTGTCTCTATGAATGTTGTGGAAACTGTACTGGATTTGATGGGATGAGAGAGTGAAAAAAGGTGTGTGTACTTGGTCATTATACCAACAATCACCATGATGATACCTTTCCTCGCACTTTGGTAACCCTGCTATGAAATCCATGGAAACCTCCTCCCAAATACTGACTTGGGATGGCTAATAGTTGTGGGGTACATCTGGGTCTCAATTATTCCTGCTCTAATCTTATATAAACCAAAACATTCATACAAACCTTGAACATCACTTTTAAGACCATCCCAAAAATCCTTCTTGACCCTAAGGGTAGGTTTTCAAAAATCCTTTCTCACAGTGCAATTCCACATTTTGTTTGGTTGGGAGTTCTTACAAATATAATATCTCAGCACATAGTGAATCATTTTTCCAAGTGTACTGTATCATCTGGATGCATTGGAATCCGCTGCAACCTTTGAATGAGATCTCATACTTTTTCATCATTCTTCCATTCATCCCTTGTTTTCTATTATCCAACTTGCCGGGATGATCTAGATAGCATGCAGAGAAAGGCCTCAACATCGCCATCCTTTCTTGAGAGTGCATAAGCCATGTGTCATTTTATTCCCTTTTTTATAGACGATTAAAAATCATAAATCAAATATCTCTCATGGTTACCCATTTTTTTTGGTTCTTCTAAAGATAGTCTTTGTCTCATGTTGTTTAAGACTATCATGATTTGTTTTGACTCTTTGAAGTGCCTACCTATTATGGGTTGACACCCATTTCTTCAATGCATGTAGTATTGCCATCATATCCTTCCCATAAATAGGTTTGTGTAAGTCATTTCCCCGAGTGGTCTGATTTCAAAAGCCAGGGCCTTCCTTATTGCATTAGACAACACCAATCTTACTTCCCGATGCATTGCATTCCACAATAAAGGCTTTTGTGAAGTCCGGAGTGGTCAAGATTACGAGCTGGCACACTACCTTCTTTTAAGTTATTCAAAAGCTTCTATTGCCTCTTGAGTCCATGAAAATGCATCCTTCTTGGTTAGTGTCATTAAAGGTGTTGCTCTTCTCCCATAGTTCCAAACAAAATTGTGTTAGTAACCCTGTCAAACCCAACAACTTCAATATTTCTTCAATGTTTTGGGAATCACCATCATGGTCTTAATTTTGTTAGGGTCTACCTGACACCTTCATGAGATACATGCAGCCTTAAATACTCTACCTCCTTTCACCCCAAAGAACATTTCATTTGTTTGGCGTATAGTTGTTGCTCTTTTAGTAGTTGTAGCATCTTTTTCAACATGCTCTTATTATGATCCTCCCAAGACTTATAGATTAGTATATCATCAATACTAAAATACAAATTTTCAAAGGAAGAATTTGAAATGGAATTACCAACCCTTGGAATGTAGGTATTTGTAAGGCCAAAAGGCATGACCAAAAATTCATAATGGCCTTCCATGAATTCGAATGTTTTTTGGGATATTTTCTTCCTTCTTTCTAATCTGATGATACCTTGAATCAAGATCCAACTTGTGAAATACATTGCCCATGTAGTTCATCTAAAAATTCATCAATGATGGAATGGGAAATTTATCTTTAATAGTTATCTTGTTGAGCTCTCTATAACGGGATTACACACGCCATGAGCCATCTTTCTCGAATACCATCACCACCGGTGCAAAGTAAGAACTTTGACTACGTCTAATAATGCCAACCTATAAAATTTCTTCAACAATGTGCCCAATTCTCTACTCCAGGGTATAAGGGGTATCTATATGGCCTGAATGTTAGGAGGAACACTCCCAGAAATTAGGCTTAATATCATGATCATGATTTATGGGTGGAAGACCTTGGGAAATATCTTCAAATACTTTGGAATGCTTTACTGTCAATGATCCATTGGAGATCTAGGGAATAGATGGCTTAGATAAGTTTAACATCTAGTGAGCATAGCTGTAACTACACCCTTGATGCCTCTTTTTCAATAATTTTATCATTCCATTAGAGCTATCAGCATTAATGAAGCTTCATGTGATACCTCTTAACTCAGCTTCTTTTCCTTCCAGTTTGAAATTTCATGAAAGTTCTTGAAAAATTAAAAGTCATTATTCCTAATGATTGTAAACTATTGATTCCTAGCATGACATCAGCACCATCCATGGGTATAGCAATCATTGGACTATTAATTACATATATTCCCATAGTAAGATTGATCTATTGAATTTTCTCCTAAGCAATTGATAATTCCTTCATCCTAATCATTACTTGAAACTCAAAAATTTATATACAACCAATTGAGCTTTACAATTTATAGTCAATGAAACTATGAGTACTACCAGAATCAATTAGACTATTACCTTTTTCTTTTCTATATATCCTTCAATCTTGAGGGTTTGATATGCTAATTCCCAGCCAATGCATTACATGATATCGGTGGGGAGTCAACTCTTCAAAAGAAATCAAAGATCTACATTTTCATTCCTGAGATGGTTCTTGTTCTTCTTCCTCTTCCTCTCACAATCTATAGAATAATTTCTTTCTCACCACACTTATGTCCCATTTTTACTTGTTGTCACAATTAAAGCATAAACATTTTGCTTTTCTTTTGCTCCCAATTGTGAGGGTGTCAACCTTGTAGGTTGAGGTGTTTTAGAAGAAGGAACAATATTCTCCTCATAGATGTTAGGAGTGGTCCTTCTAGTAGCCATAGCTTATACTTTTTACTAACAATTTTGCCACCCTTAAATTCCATTCTCTCTTAATGATCTAGTTCCCAAACATCTAACCTCATGTTGAATGTTATCCCTTAAAGTTCCATGTATCACATCAATCAAGTCCTCATATGGGAATATATGTTACCTTTATATCCAATCTTGGTTCCCAATGTGCCTTGTAATTGAACCCTTTTGCTTGAGGATTTATCAATTGGACAAAGAAGGTACTGCTCCTTGTTTCCTCATAGTGCCATCATTTCTTCCATAAAATTGTCCAAGTGATGAGTGATTCCATGAGAACAAAGCCATCGAGCACACACAAATTGATTTGGGTTCTAAATATAAAGAAGCAATCCATACCTTTGTGTATGGTACATTATGTAGATCAAAGAATTGCTCCATCCTGAAGTATCCATGTGATTGGGTCCCTACATCAAACTCTCATTAATGGACATCTTAGGAAGTGGCTGGTCTTCAACCCAAATTTAGAGCTCTCCATTCCTGATTCATCTTCCTTTGTGTCCTCATCAAGAATTTCACGGGATACATTGTCAATTTAGGTGTCCTCTCTCTATTAGGAAATTTCAATCCTTCCATGATCTCCCCTTTAAACCATCCATTTTAGGCATTTATTGCCTCCAACTTAGCTTCATGGAATCCATCATCTCTTGTAGTTCATCTTTTGTTATCGGGTTTCTTGTAAATCATTTGTACCTTGCCGCATTATTCACCTTCATCAAGAGTCCAAGTAGGACTATCTGGAGGCTTATTTGGTGTAGAAGTTCCCTTTTTTGGTGGCATGTTGGCCAAGTATCACTTTAAACCTTGATTTTGAGGTGGTTCTGCTAGACAATCTTTCTTTTATTGTATTTCCAAAATTTCAGCCCTTCTGGGTATGAAATTTTTTTTTTGTAGTTCTCTGATATTTCTTCTCTTTAATGCCACAGGTCTGATCAAAATTGGATGTGCCAAGTATAATTTATGGTAACTTCCCCACAACTTGCTAATTTTTTGCCTTTCCAGGAGATATCACTTGTATAGCATGCCCTACACAAACTAATTGGTATAAAATTATGAAACATGTACCAGAACTACTACAAACTATCCACTATCCAATGCAACTGGTCTCACTCACATTAGCTAGGAAGAATTTATGATTTTTTTACCCGGAACACCTGCTTGAGACTAGTCAATAGGACTAGTCAAATACCCTATCTTCCACAGGGTGTATCTACAAATGTAAGATGACCCAGAAGCTAAAATTTTTATCACAACTAACTTAATAATTTGTGTGAATATTCTCTGGATTTCAGGGTCTGAAATGTTACAGAAACGTTTTTATAGAAAAAAAATTGCGATGACTCAATTCAGGATGATTCCAGAACCCTATCTTACACAGGTTGTATCTCTTACAGTATAAGGCCTCGGGAGATAAAATTTTAACCCAACGTATCATGATCCGTCTGCTAAATATCCTCCTAAGGGTTCCTTCTTAAACGTCGTAGAAAAAAATTTATAGCGAAAATTCCAAGGTGTCTCAGATGTAGCAGTGAAACCCCAAGACCTTGAGATCTAATACAATATGTTAAGAACCAAATATCAATATAGCATAGAAAAACCTCAGAATAAGTACTCAACGCCTTGAAAAATAGAGAATTTCAGGTAATAAGCCTCTTTGAGGGGGCAACCTCCTTATACCCCACATAAACGTCCAAATACAAGATGATTCCAAATGAAAATGTCTCCTTGCTATATATAGGAGACTAGGAGGTACAATTACAACAAATGGACTCAAGTCGACATAAATAAAATAACATTACTAATGTAATATTCCCCAATTAAGGGCTAATGAACCACTATTTAGGGCTTAACATACTATCATTTTGCATCATAGAAGAGAACATCCACCAATGCATCATTGAATGGCTCACTCATTTGCAACCTGTCCTAGCTAATGGACACTCTCGAAACATGCACTAAGTGTAATCAAGACTGCAAGTGGGTTGAGGCTGCCCGACTGCAAGCGTAACGCGCGGTCCCCCCTGGGGGGATCCAAAGATGACACCTCATTCAAGCGCCCTCGGGACCCATGCCCCACACAAAAAAAAACACAATCCACCCCAGTCGGTGCAAAACAACAATGTATCGTTCCAACTACTCACAGTACTAACCTCTCAACATAATAAGGTTCCATCCAGATGGCACTACAAGTCACCACGTTGATAGATGGGCTCAAAAGACAATTGTTGCTAAAACAACAAATACACGGAGTTTGTTCTTAATGTCGACCATCTATGTTGAGAACTTGGGGCCACAACATCGTTCTTATGCACTCTACTAGGACCACTCGCCTTCGGGAGCAGTTCCAATACTCCTACATTGGTTCTTAGATTCAAACCATCAACACCACTTCCAGGGGACATCAACGGTGGTAGTATTCCATTGGCGCCAATTCCATCTCCAATAGTACAAGACTGTGTTGTCACCTTACTCTCTAAGTTAGGTTAGCGACACCAAATGCTAGGTTGTGCTTGTGCACAGTTACAGCTCCAGCACCAAGTGGACATTGTTGTGCATAATTAGATGCATGAGTATTATCAAAAGGAAGTTCAAGACCACCAGGCATTGCAGAAGAAGTATGATACAAAAGTTGTGACACATGCAACCGTGAAAGCCCAATACACTGAGATTAGTACTAAATTTCGTGAACTTATCAGGGCAGTGGGAAACCTATATGCACAGATTCTAATGACTTCCACACAAGGGTGTGACATTCCCCCTAATATTAAGCTCTCGGCATTGAAGGCTTGCCTGCAAAATCTGGATTCACAACTTGCAGCTCTTTGTCCACCAAACGAGCCCATAAGAAACTCAGTTACAACACACAATTAGGTCGATTAAAGCAATTGTCCAAGATTCCCAATGCAGGATGGAGACATTTTCACGTGTAGTCGACTGCAACTTTGCCTTATGGACTTATCTCTGAAATTTGCCTAAGGTGTCTATAATTGAGGATCGAATCCGTACAATCGAGGTTAAGGTCGCACAACAAAAGAGTAACTTGGCTTATTTGCCTCCCAAGAAGCATACAACTACAATGATAGTGATTGTATCGAAGACAAAAGAGATCACTGCAGCTTGAGCTGAGAAATAGAGAATATCAAAGCTCACCAAGTCTACAGCCGATAAGGCCTTAATCCTTTACACCCAACTCACAAACGCGTAGGTTGTAGTCGACCCCATGATTGAGAAAATGAACATAGCAGACCTAACAGTTCCTTAGGTCACACTAGCCAATGTCAATGTCGTTGTTCAACTCATGCTAGAAATCCAAAACACCCTCAATGCACCTGAGCGCCAATTCAAGGAGTTCATGCATGAACTCAGGAACACAGTTCCATCCATTGTGATGATCATTCCATGAGGAAGTTGGCTCAAGTACGAGCCAAGTAATAGTGGTGGGGGAATGTTGGCACCCAAATTTTTGGGTTAATATTGCATGCACACACAAAAAAAGTTGTGCGCGCCAATTCTAGCTTACGTGTGCCCAAGCAAATGCACAAGGATTGACAATAAGCACGCATCAGATTGAGTTTTTATATTTGTCTGCTAGTTCCAGTTTTGTCATTACACGTAGGAAATCAAGAAAATAATCTTCGAGAAATCTCCCCGAATGATTACTGCCAACAACACGAGGATATGTGGAGTAGAAAGAAGACAATCTGGCATGGTAGTTAAGATTGCTTTAATTCCAGAAAGGCTACGTGGAGTGTAGGGAGGTGATAAAAGCGTGCAAAATCGGTAGTTAGTAGAGCGAGTGAAGTATATATGAAAAGGACAGAGCATCAAAGTCGAGAAGGATATAAAAGTAAGCAAGGAAGACAAAGAAAGAGTTGATTCACTATGTTGTTTTTAGTTGTTATATGGGCTAGGGATAGTCGAGTGGCTCACTATGAGCCTTTGTAGAATTGTAGTGTCTCCAATTGTACTATGAATTTGTCATATGTGAAATGTCTGAAAGGATGTGCATGGCTCAATGTATTGTAAATCTGGGGAATTATCTAAAGGAATATGAGACTCGGTTGTTGTCAAATATGATTTTCTTAATGTATGCATGTGTGTGATGGAATGAGGATGATAATAAATATGCATTGATTTTGAGCCTCTGATGTGTCGATTATGTGTCTAAATTAATGTGTTGTTTCTATTGTGTCTTTTTATCTATTAAGTAAGCAACAATGAATGTTATAATTGTAAACCCAGATGGATTTGTGTGTGTTTTCCCCTTCATCCCCGACACATGACCAAATGGTCTAAGTGATCCTCACAACATCTCGGTTGAGACCTTCTTCAGCCCTGGCTGAAGATTGATATGTAGATGCTTTGGGGGTTTTGTTGGTTGACTCTAGATGAACCATGGGCCTTAACCCCCCAACATTAAGAAGGACGTGTGCAAGCGTGAAATGAATCAATAGATATCGTCATCGATTTTTTCTCTATATGTTAAATCCTAAATGGAACATAGGAGCTAACAGAGGATGTAATATTTACTTTTCATCTTATGAAATAAAAAAATTAGACTTTTTTCTTTGAAAAAATGTAAAAATAAATTGACAATTAAATTTTATAAGCTAATTTCAAAACTGGTCTTTCACCATTTTAGGGTAATATATCAAATTTCAAGCTAGTGCATGCTTGGGACTAAGTCACAGTTCCATTTCCGTGGTTTGTCATGGGATGCTTGATCATAGGGATTAAATGTACAGCACCAAGAGGTGGCCATATTATGAACCCAAACCCACCTTCATGTTCTCCTTTAGGGAGACACCATTGACCAAGTTTCATCTCTATAGGTTCCTGCGTCCTTGAGGTAACCATAAAGGCATTGTTCTATGATGTACAGGACATATTTTTTTAGTGTTTGTCAAGGTTTCAAATCTCACCATTTCAGGGTAAGATATCAAATTTGAAGCTCATGCTTGTTTGGGACTAATAGTAAGGAAGGATGAGTTTCACATTATTGGTTAAGGTTCCATTTCCATGGGTTGTCATGGGGTCTCTAGAGGTATGGGTCTGACTTATATAACATTGGGAGGTGACCATATTACAAACCTAAACCCACTCCCATGTTCTCATCAACAAAGACACCATTTCCATAGGTTTTTATTGATTCCTTGAGAAAGCTATAGGGGGGTGTTGGGGTAGGGGTTGAACTTATGGTATTGCGAGGTTATGACCAACATGTATATATAATAAACCCAAGCTCACCTATTATTCTCCTTAAAAACTATAGAATTGTAAGTGTCGATTAGGTTGTCATCTAGTGGTAAATTAAATGAGGCTCAACACAACTAGCCCATGTTCAATTCTCTACACACACACATGTTTATCGAAGTTATCTCCATAAATCCCAAAATACTTTATAGTGTGGATCCCACTCTGGCACAATTTGGGGTGCAATGGGACCAAATTCTACCAAATCTATAACTATGCGGAAGTATAGTAGTTTGCAACTCCCATATTATAACAAAACATGTTACAAGGACATATATGATCATACAACACTTAGACAACATATGAACTAGATCACAACATTGAGGATCATTGGTTAATTATTATCAATACTTACAAATTGAGTACATGTATTGATTTATAATACACACCTTGACACTTTACTATAGCTTAATCACTAGGCTTTGTATGACTCTAAAGCTCTATCTCTAGGGTTTGACTAACCTCTCCATTAATCATCAATATTGTTTACAAAAACAAGCATGTGAAAATATGTCTTGCACTTAATATTTGGCTAGCATTTTTTAATGTGTAATTTGTTATTTAAGGATATTTTTTAAATTGCCCTTTTATGAAGCATAAGATAAGTTTTTGTTATTTGAAGGGTTCAAATCTCACCATTTTAGGGTAAGATATCAAATTTCAAGCTAGTGCCTAGTTGGAATTAAGCCAAAGTTCCATTTCCACAAGTTTCCATGGTGGTGCCTAGTAGTAGGGATTGAACTTATAACATTGGGAAGCGGCCATGTTATATACCCAATCCCACCTTCACATTCTTCTTGAGGCAACCAACATGGACCAAATTCCATCTCCATAGGTTCTTGCATCCGTAAGGTAGCTATGGAGGCACCATTTTGTGATGCACAAAGCATATATTTTTAGTTTGAATCAAGGCATCAAATCTCATTGTTTCAAGGTAAGATATTAAATTTGAAGCTCATCAAATCTCATTGTTTCAAGGTAGGATATTAAATTTGAAGCTCAAGCCCGCTTGGGAGTAATAGTAAAGAATGAGGAATTTCATATTATTGGTTAAGTTTCCATTTCCATGGGTTGTCACCAGGTTTTTAGAGGTAGATTTCAAACGTATATAACATTAGGAGGTTACCATATTTAAAAAAAAAAAATGGAACTAAACATAATTTGTATAAAAAGGAGTTGTGCCAGGGAAAATAACAATCAAGCAAGTCTATAAAAATAGGCATGCAACTTGAGATTATTTCTTAGACTAACACATAGACAACAAAATATAGAGTCCTTCCTAGACAATATCCTTGTTCTTCTATATTGATTACATCTTTATAGAAATGCCCTAAACACCACAAAACTTTGAAATACATTCACTATATAGAGGAGGGAGAAAATTGATAATCTAGGACCCTAAGCTAATGTCGAGTCCCTTCTTCTGTATCCATGGGAGCAGTTTCACGGTCATCATTACCATTGCCATTTCCAGTGTCACCATCTTTAGGAGAGAATCTGCTAAGGTTTATTGAAGTTGAAGCAGAATGTTGAGGGTAAAATTGAACCTTTAATTGTTGGATATCCAACTCCATGTCATCCATCCTTTGAGTCAGAGCGGTCAAGACTTCCTCAAAATCTCCAAATTTAGTGTCCATCCTATGCGTCAAAGCAGCCATAACTTCCTCAAATTCCCAGAATCTAGTCGAGAGCTATTGTAGAGTAGAGTTTTTTACTTGGGCAAATTCTTCATGGTGACAAAGAACCTTTTTAAATTCCCTCCAAGAAAGTTCCATCATTTCCCACTGCAACTAGAGGCCAAAATATCACCAATCCCCAGGGTTGTCCAAACCAAAACCACCAATAACAACATAAAAAATACATTGTAAGAGGGTATCGAACAGAAAATAGTACAGTCAAAACCAGAGCCAGAAAGAAGCAAACGAAAGACAAAAAAGAACCTGGAAGGAGAAGGCAACAAAATTATTCAGGAAGAGACCCTTCCATTGTTTGTCGCACCTGAAACCAGTAAGCCCGACAAGGAGGAAACCCTAGAAGGAGTGTCTGGTGTAACGTTGCTCAACCTGATACCCTACTCAAAACCAGAGAAGGAATCCTTCATGTTTACCAACAATTAGTCCATGTTGCAAGCCATCAAACCAACTAAAAAATCAGAGACTCTCATGCCAAAGTGAATGCTTGCACATATAACATTAATCCCTGAATTTTCGAGGGGAGGGGCGCAAATGCCAAGGAGGATCATCATGACCTATCTGATCGCACCAAGAATGAGGGGGGGAATTATGGGATGTGTAAAACCCCCATCTCTCCATTTATATTTATCACCTCTCTTTCCATCCTAGAGCCAACATTAGCCTAATGGTCGGCCAGGGGATTTAGATTTCTTCTAATATGTTGAATCTCGAGCTCTATAAAACTTGCTCCAAGGGATAAATTAAATGGATCATCAAGAATCATCAACCTTCAAACTTCAAATCTCTATTTTCCACCCTATTGACCTAGATTAAATTCACTAACCTGGTTTAGAATTACTAACCTAATACTTGTTGTTGCTAGTACCATTGTTATAGCCTTACCTAACAGTCTAGCTCAGCTTACTAACCAAACAAACTAACCCAGAAAAATGCACAAAGAAAAGTGTTATCATCTTGAAGCTTTGATTTAATTATAATTGTTATCTAAGGGTGCATTTTTGCACTACAACAGTTATAACCATCATTTTGCAGCACTCTCAACCTCATTTGACCATATTAATCAGCCCAAATTCTGTATAAGGCAAAGTACTATCAATTAGAGCTAAAGTGTGTGTTTAACTGTCTTCATAAAGTGCAATTTTGAGGCTTAATTACAACTTTCACAACTTTTTATTGTTGTATTGTCATCTCTAGCATCTTATTTGAAGTTCATTTGCTAGCTAAGATATCTCCAGAATTTTCATAAGGCAAAGTAATATCAATCAAAGTTAAATTGTGCATTTAATTGCCTCTACGAAGTGCATTTCTGAAGATATATTTCAGTTGTCATACTTTTCTTTTTTACTGTTGTTACAGTCATCCTTGGTAGCCTGTTAAGGTTTACTTGATGGTTGATACATCATTAGAACTTGCATGTGACAATTTTTTATCAAATTGAAGTGTTAGATATCTTGTTATCTTGTCCAAACAAGTGCATTTTCTAGAATACATTGCAGTTGTTATTACTGTATTAAATGTTGTTATACATTTGTTTGTTGCATACACTTGTTTATTAGCAATTTTCATTGCAAGTCTATTGTCTTGTCAAAGCATCATTATCACTTGTTGTTTGCCTTAATGTTTGTTGTTGTCTTGGTTAAGGGCAAGTACATTCCTTTTATTTCTTTGCTCCACCCTTCAAGATATAAACTGATTTGGGTGACCTAGAGAGAGGGGTGGTTTGCCTTACACGTTTCCCTTCATCAACCCACTAGGTCTTGTGACGTCTCCCTCGGACTAGACTTATCCTCCTCATAAATAGAAAGAGGTATCCTCTTGGGGTGACAGTGATAGGACTACCTCTGTGTTACGCCAATCTAGGCCTACTTGCCTTTAGGCTTTGGGAAAGTATAGATTGTGCTATAACATTTTTGGCACCATTGTCGGGGAACATCGAGTCAATTTTCCTCGTATGACGCTTTTCAGTAAGCCTTTTTCCCAAAGCCTTTACTTCACGAAGCTTACCTGGCGACTCCATTGAGGTCAATTCCCTCTTTTCCCTTTGATAATCCCTAGAAGGATTATCTGGCGACTCCACTAATAAAAAAAGCCAATCTTGGCTTGCCAATGGGACCCGGGTAATTTTAAACCCTTGGATACGAGTGAAATTCTGGGTTACCCTTGACAAATGCCTCTGAGGTACGAAAATTGGCTCCCTAGATTCACCAGTAATGATGGGGTTAGGGCTGAAGATCACATGGATAATTTTTGGGCTTTCTTTCAACTACACCCTATCAGTGATGATGTTGAAGATTTGGCAATGAAACTTTTCTCTGCCACTCTTCATGGAAATGCTAGGAAATGGTATGATGATCTCCCTGATGCTAGCATCACATCTATGGACCAATTAGAAGAAACCTTTCTCGAGAAATGGGGTATTAAACTAGAAGATATACACATGCTAATAAAAAGACTTGAATACATGAAACAAACTAAGAACAAGACTGTCAAGGAATTCCATACCAAGATTGAGAATTTGCTACAACAAATTCCTAGAAGCCATCATCAGGAAGACAAGTACCTCGTTTACCTCTATACCAATGCACTCTTAGTGTAATTGGGATTTCTCCTCAGTGAAAAAGGGCCAAGAAAAATCCAATAAGCTTATCACATGGCTATACAAATTGAGGCAAATATATCCTTGTTCAAGAGAGAACACCTATTTACTCCATAAATCAAAGTTGATGACCCCAAAGATGCCTCGGATACTCTTAGTCTGGAGAGATTAGCTTCCCTTCAGATCTTCGTTAAATCCCAAGAAATATGGGAACAAGTCATCGACCAACAAGAGGTTGAGGAGAGGGATCCTAATGAAGGTTACCAATCCCATGAGGAAGAGAAATAATTTACTCATGCTTCTGCCGAGGGTAATGAGGACCTGGTTGAAGAGCGAGAGCCTTGAGATATCAAACATGATGATGAAGTATTAATGTGTCCTCCTCCCTCTTATGAAGCCATCTGAAATCCTATTCCTCCTACACAAAAAGAAGAGGATGAGGTTAGTCACTTTCCTTTTTAGGTTTTTGATGATACCCTATTCTATGATTCATAAGGTGAAGAAGAAAGGGAATCCTTGGATGAGCTAGATCGTCTGTATTATGAAGCTGAAGATGTAGGGGCAAGTCACGAGGATGAGGCATTGATGCTTGCTCTTCCATTTGATGAAGTCATCCAAGTCTTCGATGCTCCTGCACAAGAATAAATGAATACGGTAAGTTGTTTCCATTTCCAAGATTTTGAAGATGCTTTGTTTTGTGATTTGGAAAGTGAAGAAGTGTTAGAGGAGCCTTTGGATGTTTTAAGCCCTTCATGTTATGATAGTGGTAATGACATGGTTGATAATATTGATGACTTCATACATGTTAGGAAACGTAAATGGGATGTGATTGGGTATGATGGGGATCCCATTTACGACATCGAGGGTCATTTCCAAATGTTGCCTTTACAACTATCATATGAGGTTACTACTAATTTTGACATTTGGCAACAAGGAGATGATGTAGTTACAGATGTTTTCCAAGCACCCAAGAGTGACCTAGTTCTATTTGATCCTAATGATTTTTTGTTATACCTTGAGGATTTTGATGAGTATTCCTTTGAGCACTTGGATTTATTCTATGAAGAAGATTAACAACCACATTTGTGCTCAGATCTTGATAAGGGTAAGGATGTTTCTTTCCTAAAGCAAGATACTTGTGACAAGGTTTTCCAGCTCCCTTCAATTACTTTACCTCGTTATGTCACTAAGGATGCAGTTGGGAAACATGTCCCTTGTCCCAAGTTTTCTCTAGGGTAGATCCTTCTTTTAGAATTCAAGGGTGTGTTGAATACCTTAAGAATAAGTTTAATATCCTAGTCTTTCATCTTTCCATTAAAAAATTGTCAATCATCCTCTAGATTCTTGATAGTCCCTTCTCAGACTTCAGGGATTGATGATGTCCAAGGTAGTCAACCTTAAAACTCTTTGAGCCATCCTCTTGAGTCTTTGACCTATCATGATCCTTTTATGAGATGGATCAAGCAATTTTCTAGAAGTATGACTTGGCATAATTTTTTCCCTCCCTCTCGCATCCATGAGCTAGACTTTATGATTTTGTATGATATAATGAATGCTCTAACTCATGTTATATTTGTGCTTAACTTGTCATTGTGTTGGTTTCTGATGAATCACAGAGGCAGGTATTATGAGGTATTTCTAGGATGGTTTCACTGGTTATATGACTACACCTAGCATTTAACCAACAGATAAGTAGAGGTAGGTAGGCATTTGCATCCATTGTATATACCATTTGCATATTATGTTAGCATAGTTGTAGTTGCATTTTCATATTGTCTTGATTCATTATGTATATATGTATGCTCATAATCATATGTTAGACTAGAGATCCTTTTATTTTTTTATTTTATCATATATGGACAAGGGGTGATATCACCACCCTAAGGATTGCTAATGTCTTTTGTTGAGATTTAGTAGACACAAGTCATACCAAATATGTCGAGGTTCTCATGCGCTCTATGGTGAGCACATGTCCCTGAGTTGGATCCAGATATGATCCAGGTGGATATTGTTGGCCACCCACCTTTTCCAACTCTCTCAAAACAGTTTTCTGGCAATTTTGGCAATTTACTATTTTTAGCAATTTTTAACTTTCGAGGTCATTTTGAGGGCCTAAATGAAGGTTTTTCAGGATTGAGCTTCTCAATGATACCCAAAGGATCTTATTGAGCCCCAAAAATGAATCTCCTCTACGATACCTTTCCAACGAGCTATCGTGCACCTAAAACAGAGATCGTATGCAAAAGTTACGGCCCCGGGAAGTTGATGTACTAACTTACTCAAACGGGGCCCACATGACTTTTGGCGCTTCATCTCCTACGGTTAGGTTTTTGGATATCTAGGGTTTTTGACATTCCTTTTTATTTTAAAAATGCCTTCATAGCCTCATTGTAATCATATTCTTGTGAATGAGCGCAGTCGTCACATCTCTTCTTAGAGATAAGCTGCCACCATTCCAGCAAGCTTGTTTTTCGTTGCATTTTAAAGTTTTGGCCTATTTCCTTAGTGAATAGAAAACCAATTTTATTGTATCTCTGTTATTCTATGTTAAACATATTTTATTAATCTGTATTCATTTCATTCTGCTCATAAAATTTGGATCAGTGGTATCAGACCGATCTGCTCCTTGTCGTCTTAATGCATGTCCCCAACGAGGTCAGGGTACAAAGAATTGGGTCTCGAGCTTGTTTATCCTGAGAACAAAGCTCTCTCATGCCCAAGCAACCTCTCATGGCAAGAGAAAATAAATATGATGGGACAAGATATGCTTTCAAAATGTTGTTTGAGGAAGCCCTCACGCAACAGAGGAACGAGATCATGGATAGTTTTGCGCAAATTCTTCGATAGCTACCAACATGTGATGCATCTTCCTCGAGAAGAGGCAATGCCCCCTTCATGGTACAAATCAACTTTGATATTCCTATATTTGAAGGTCATATAGGCGCAAATGCTATAGACAAGTGGTTGAATCTACTATAAGGGTATTTTTTTGTCCATAACTTTTCGAATAGAGAAAATATTACTTTTGCACTCCTCAAAGTCATTCCCCATGTCAAAGATTGGTGGGAAACTTTCTATGATCAAAAGGAAATAGAGGAACCTTCATTATTTGCAGTCGCAACCACCCGGGAATCCTTCAGGGATGTTATTAAGGAACAATACTAGCATGTCGAAAGTTATGATGATTTGTATACCAAATGGACCACACTGTGGCAAGAAAGAGACCAAGCAGTGCCAGAGTTCACAAATATCTTCCATACCTTGTGCACCAAGTTGGGTATCAAAGATTCGGAGTGACATCTGGTGCTCAAGTATCGTGGTGCTCTGCATATATACATCCAGACCGAAATGGAATTTCTAGACATTTCTTCCTTGGGCACGACCTATCGATATGTCGTAAAAATCGAGTAGAAGCTCAAACAAAAGACACGACAATTTGGGCTTGGGAACCCCTCACAGCAAAAGCCGGGAAGGGGTGGCCCCAACCCATAGAAAAAAGGAAAGAGCAAAGATGGACAGTATCAGGACAACCAGTCCAAGCCGCAAGCAAATAAGGACACTGAAAAGACAAAGAAAGATACCAGGAAGTGGTGTTACTTCCATAAGAGCCCTTGGCATAACATTGTTGACTACCGCTCAAAGCAGTCGTTGGTGGCCGAAGTGAAAGCCTCTGAATCAGATGCAGGTTTTGACTCTGATTCAGAACCAGAAAGGGTAAGACAGATCATTGACGTGGAACCCAGTGCCACCGTTGCTACCACCAAGCTCCAGCCTGGTGAACCAGACTAGCCAGAAGAAGGCGAGTGCCTCTTTCATTCGTAGATGTGGGTAAAAGGCACCCCATTGCACTTCATCGTTGATAGCGGTAGCTAGAAGAACCTCATCTCAGCAGAGGACGTCAAGCAGCTGGCCCTGTCGACAACACCGCACCCACAACCCTACACCATTGGATGGCTCCGCCAAGGAAGCGATCTCCGCGTCATCCAACAATGTTGATTGTTGTACGACGTCAAGACCTTCAAAAATGAGGTATTGTGTGATGTTGCTCCTCTCAAAGTTTGTAATGTTCTTTTGGGCCAACCTTATTTATGGAAACATCATGTTGTATATGAGTCTAGGCCTCGTAGTGTTATTATTACTTTGAACAGGAAATTGTACAGGATACCCGAGACAGTCCCTCCTAGTGATATTTCCTTGATCTCTGCCAAGCAATGCAGGAAGGTCATCTCTCAGACCGGGAAATTTGTCTTCTTCAGTATTCGCTCTCAAAGCGAGTGAAAGATCATAGTTGCATCCAAGGCCTCCACGATCTATCTCTCCACACAAGAGAAGCAAGTGGATAAGGTCGTGGAAGAATACTCAGATACTTTCTCCTCTCATACTGGGGTACCTGTGCACTGTCAAGTCAAGCATCCCATCGATCTGACCCCAGGTGCACCACTACCCAATGGGCCAATCTACCACTGCTCTCTATTAGAAAACGAGGAGATCAAGAGGTAGATCCAAGAACTACTCCACAAGGGGCACATATGTCCCATCTCATCGTCTTGTGGGAGCCCAATTGTGTTGGTGCAGAAGAAAGACGGGACCTAGCGACTTTGCATTGGTTACCGGGCCCTGCATAAAATCACAATCATAAACCTGTACCCGATTCCCCGAATCGACGACCTCCTTGATCAGCTCACGGGGGCCAAATACTTCAATAAGATTGATCTAAAGTCTGGCTACCACCACATCCCAATAGAACAAATAGATGTATGGAAGACCGCCTTCAAGTCAAAAGAAGTTATTTTTGAATGGCTGGACATGCCCTTTGGTTTGATAAATGCTCCAACAAATTTTATGAGGATGATGGATGATATCCTATGAACTTTAACCAATACTTTTGTAGTGGTGTATCTGGATGACATCCTCATCTACAAAAAAACTTAGGTGGAACACTTGCACCATATTCAGCAGGTTCTGCACACCCTGCGACATCACAAACTATATGCAAAATTTGAAAAATGATCCTTCGGCATGGACATGGTCCATTACTTAGGCTACATCGTTGATTGGCATTATGTGCATGTGGATCCAGCTAAGATCTAGGTCATTTGTGATTGGCCAACCCCAACCACACTCACTGAACTTCGGAGCTTCTTGGGCCTCGCCAATTTCTATCACAGGTTCGTCTTAGGATTCTCTCATATCGCATGGGCCCTCAGCCAAGTAACCAGGGGTGGCGGTAAGGAAAATTTTGTGTGGGGCATGTCCCAATAACAAGCCTTCGATGACTTGAAGAAGTGTTTGTGCTCATCCCCATTACTTTCATTACTAGACCTGCAACATCCCTTTGAGATCGAGACAAATGCTTTAGACTATGTTGTGGGCGTCGTTCTCACTCAACACGGCCACCCCGTGGCATATCATAGTGAGACACTATCAGATGTTGTCCGAAAGTACCCTACTTAAGATAAAGAATGTGATCCATTGTGTAAGCCTGCTGCCAATGGAGACATTACATTCTTGGGAAGGAGACAATCATCCACACCAATCACAAGCCACTACAGTTCATGCAGACCCAAGGAAAATTGCAAAATGACCGCCAACAAAAGTGGTCGTAGTTCCACCTCAACATCAAGTATAAAATGGGAAATACCAACCAAGTTGTTGATTTCCTCCACCGACCTCCAACCTCGATCCATGGCACTCACTACGGTGCTAAACTCTTGTGACCACGAGACCTGGATGACCCACCTCTACGAGACGGTCGACTTCTCAGCATTAGGACCACATATTGTACCTTTGCCCATGCTGCCATTGTGCCACCACTGGATCACTGTGTTTAGACTTATACTATCGAATTCATCGATCGACAAGGTGTACAGCGTCCTTTCTCATCACTACATGTCCTGTCGTTTTGCATAATATTTTACATTGCTTTTTGTATAACCATTGATTAGAAGTGCATAGGTATCCATATTTGCAGAATAGTAATCAAGGCCGATGCTTTGGCTCGCGAGCGTATCTAGATTACGTTCAGTGATCTTGCAGGGGAAACGGAGCAACTACATGGATTCGAGGATGGAATCTTTGAAACAAACATCTTTCGGTTCGAGGAAGTGCGGAATCTTGAAACCACCCGAGGAGGAACCGCCCGCGTCGACTACGAGCCGACGTTGCTGATCCAGAGCCGACCAGGTCAAGCGCCAATTCCGATGGCTGAAACAGCCGGAAGTAGATGCGATCTAACAGCAAAGCGGTGAGAAGAAGGTACACCCGGTAGCAATGGCCTGGGTATTTAATAGTCCTTGTGATCGGTTAAGTGAGAATAGGACACCCTATGCTAAATTAGAAAGAAGATCCGATTTAATATAGGATTCGGTCTGCTGTAATGATTGTATCGATGGGATTTTCCTTTAAATTGAAGGAAAATCACCATTTGAAGATATTCAAGTTTTGATGTATTGAAGAACTTGAAGCCGGGGCATTGATTATTTCCAATTTGTAATGTGATATTATGACAAATGAATATAATATTGCTTTGAGTATCCTCCTATAACTTTTCGTTCAGGGGAATCTTGAGAGAAGAGAGGGCCCACCTTCTCACAATATTCACCCATGGATTAAGTGTGTTTGTTTACTTTTGTCTTGTTTAAAGCTCTTCTTTGAAACATTGTTTTAATGGATTTATTTCTTTGAAACCTCGACTCTGAATAGAGATTACTTAATCCTTTTTATGTCGGTGATTGTGTGATGATTTACATTGAGAATACTGAAGGAATTGGTTAAAGGTCCCTCTTTCAGACGAAAGGGATCGGGGACACCATACCCTGTAGAGTTGTTTATTCTTTATGAGTATACTACGGTTGGTTAAAGTGTTCCTACTGGATAGAAAGGGCTACATCGCCTTGTCTTAATAGACTTCCTTTACCCGCAATTAGGCTAGCCCGATTTGGTTAAAGTGTCCTGCTTTCAGAAGAAAGGGAGCTGACAATACCTGTCTTGTAGACTTCCTTTACCCGCAAGTGAGCTAGCCGGAGATTTGGTTAAAGTGTCCTGCTTTCGGTGAGAAGGGGCTACAATATCTATTACGTAGGTTTTCATTTTACCTCTGCCAAATTAATTTATTAGGAATTTGGATTAAAGGGTTCCTACTTTCGAGCGGAGAACCAAAACATCCACGTTCGCTAGCATTACTTTCCTCGGTGTTAGCGAGCTGGGTTAGAGATCCACCTTTCGGAGAAGAAAGGATTTAGAGCGCCTGTTCTGTAGACCTCCAACTTCACAAATTATTGCTACAAGTAGGCTCAAGGCTCCTGCTTAAGCAGAAAGGAACTAAGTGCCTTGGTTTTACATTAGATAGAGTTAGCCTTTTACGCATTATTGTTTTCATGAAAGAGTGTTAGTCTTGAGTCTCTGTTTGAGAATAAGGGTCTGTTCTCTGATTGCAAGGCAGTTGTTCTTACCCATTGCAATGTTATTCTAAAAATGTAATCGAGTTGCTTAATTTGAACTATAAAGAATTGCAATAGGAGATTGCTCACAATGATTTGGTTCAGAGCTTCAGTTCATTCCGGCAAGTATAGATAGAATAATTTTCTTTACTACAACACTAAGTGCTTTTGAAATTGAGCATGTATATAGTCATTATCTACCTTTGAAACAAAAGACTCCACTGGGTTGATAATTTATGTTTCCTTGATTGTTTAAAATTAATTAAGCAATTATAGTGACCAACATTTTGGGGTTTTTGGGGTTTTTGGGGAAGATAGCTATAGATTCCGGAAGCATTTTTAGTTTTCTTCTTCTTTAAAGAAATAGAGTTTATTGTTTTCTGCACTATTGTTTTCATGAAAGAGTGTTAGTACTGAGTCTCTGTTTGAGAGTAAGGGTCCCGTTCTCTGATTGCAAGACAGTCGTTCTTACCCATTGCAATGTTATTCTAAAATGTAATCCAGGATTCTTAATTTGAACTATAAAGAATTGCATTAGGGAGATTGCTTCCTGTGATTTGATCCAGAGCTTCAGTTCATTCCAGCAAGTATAGATAGAATAATTTTCTTTACCACAACACTAAATGCTTTTGAAATTGAGCATATATAGTGCGTGGCTACCTTTGAAACAAAATACTTCCCTGGGTTGATAATTTATGTTTCACTTGGTTGTTTAAAATTAATTAAGCAATTATAGTGACCAACATTTTGGCGCCGCTGCCGGGGAAGATAGCTTTAGATTTCAGAAGCATTTTTAGTTTTCTTCTTCTTTAAAAGAATGCATGAAAGACCCCAAAAACCCCAAAGATACTAACCCTACAGGTGGCAAAGGAAAAGGAAAAGGAGGAAGAAATACTTTCATTGACGACATTACATCCAAGTCTGAATCTGCTGCCCAATGACCAAGGCTTCAAAAGTATTCCCAGCCTTCATTTCGAGCAATTTTTGGAACAGGGAAGGAAGCTTGGAGTCCGGAGACAGGGCAAAAGCCAGTAGAAGATATTGAGGACAGAGCAAGTGCAGCAGGGGAGCAGACAGAAGAA
>SNQJ01S0116205.1:29981-41997 GCA_010110895.2 Picea sitchensis | reverse complement strand
ACCATTGACCTCACTTAAGCTAGGCGCTTTTCCTCCTAAGGTGAATAATTAATTAATTAAGTCCCCCTTTAACACCTTTTCGTTCTAATTCTTTGTTGACTTAGGCTTAAGTGACTTTTCCTATGCTTTTTGGCTTAATTCATCATTTGGCCACCAAATCATGCACCTTTTCGTTCAAATTCTTTGTTGACTTAGGCTTAAGTGACTTTTCTTATGCTTTTTGGCTTAATTCATCGTTTAGCCACCAAATCACCCTTATTTCTCCCTTTTGTTCCTTGTTTCCGACTGACTATAGTCTACGAGAACACATAGACTACTAAGTCACTCCCTGGTAGCCTACTCTTGGGAACGAGACATCACACTAGACGACTTAAGCATTGCCCCAGAGGGCCCCTCTTTTCTTCAGTGCAATCCACATATCACCAGCAATAGTATTCATCACACTGGCTTGGTCCTGAAATGGCAATGAGTTTTGCTCCAAGAGGTAATAAGTTCGGGTATCATGGTATGTATCGCTTCGATTTTTAAAACATTTAAACATGCTGCATTGAATCTTTCTGGATTTCATAACGTTTGCTTGACTTTATGCTCTTTACCTTGTTTGAACCTAGGAGGGTCACATGGTGCCCTAGTAAGTTGGTTTCCTTTTAATATAGGTTGTTACCTAGTGGATCTCTGAAGATTCATTGCATGTTCCCTCCATAATTATCATTTTCCATCTTTATTCCCTCCATCTATCCACATATTTAGGCATTAGAGAAGCCTCCACTTGGAAAGGGTTGTACCTTACCTCAAGGGAAGAAGGGGCTAAAGGCCCAGGGAGCAATGTAGCTGGCAAAAGTTAAGAGCTAAATTTAAACCTTCAAGATGCTTTGCCCAGGAATCCCCGAGAAAGTAATGAAATGCTTCTCAATAGGAAAAGGGGACCCACATATGAATAAAACACTCAAGGCATTTGTTGGTGGATAGGAGGTCTCATCATGAGCCGACCTATCATAACCATAAACATGTAGCGGTATGACACTGCCACCCAACTGGTCACCAAGCCAGGGTAGTGGCTCTTGGTTGCATGGCCAAGAGAAAGGGAGTCTCATCACGAGCCAACCTTCTCATTTTCGTGAAATATTTATGGGTGACACTGCCATTAGCTGGTCACCAAGCCAGGGTGGTGGCCATTAACTCATTCCTTGCAGCATGAAGAAAGAAAACTAAAGGAAGAAAGCAAAGATAAAAATAAATGGAAATTAGTGGGCTTGGAAACATTTGCATCCATGACAAGGTTCAGTTCACCCACAACAAAGGCACCCATAAGTGAGTGTTACATTTCCCTGCTATCACATGCACCCCATGCCCAAAGTTTTTTCCCTCACCACCTCATGCGTTTGCATGATTTGGATCAAGCTCCACTGGAGAAACGACTTTGACTTAAGGGAGACTGGCTCAGTAGGACACCCCGAGACCATTCCAAACCCTGGACTTGTCAAGTTGCATAACGTTTTGAGCATTTTTGGGGGTTTAGGGGGGTTTAATGCACATGTTTCGGCGTTTTAATTATTAGATGTGATTTAGGTATTATAATGTATGTGACTTATGGACCCCTAGAGGGCGTACTTGTTGTCTTTCCAGGACCTTTCCCAGTGAACAGGGAAATGGAGAAATGACTAGCTCAGACCTTCATGAGGGCTCAAAGCCCATTTGATGGGTGTTGAGACACCAGCCAGGGGGCAGGATGAAGATGAAGGGGTTCTGCCAAGAAGAAAAAGGATGTTACCTTTGGAGGCACTTTGGTGGACCTAGATCCAAGTGGTTGTGCCTTTCCCACCTAAACGGTGTTCTTTGGAGGCCTTAAACGTCACCCATATAGCCCTGGACATTTCTACATGCAGTGGTTGTGTAACGTCCCCAACCACCAACATGTCGGGAAACGCCACTACTTGTACACTTCACTTAACTCTGATACCAATTTGTAACATGCATTTCTAATGAATTTAAAACAAATAACACAGAGTTACTGCTACCATACAGACTCAAATGGAATTTACCGTAATTCCTACATGCAACATAACACATGATAACATTTCAAGAATCACAGACCTCTCACCTGGAGAGAGAGTTGCTCACAGGCCTGACACCTCTTCAACCATGGCTTGACAACCCGCCTCTTCAAACCACAATAGCTAAGTCAAGTAAGGCAAGGGACGACTCAAGCATGTTCCTTTCCCTTTGGAAGTCACATGTCCTCCCCAAGGAACTTAGGATAAAAACATATCCTTTTAAACAACTTTTGGAATAATAATAAATTATTATTCTCTTGGACTTTAGCCTTTAGGCTTAGCCCCTCTTTCCAACTTCTCAGCCCCCTCTCCATTACCCAGCCTAGTGGAGCTTAGTCCCCCATTCTCTTTTATCGTGGTCGGTCTACATGCATCGATGTTTTTATATTAATAATATGAATATTTACATGTACAAAATAGGCTCCTAGCCTTTAACACCTAGGTTGTCCGGCCTACTAACACATAATCCTACCAACTTATAATTACTCGGCTCACCAACCTATAAAACACGTTTACAATTCATAATATAATAGGGGCTCGTCCTAAGGATATTACAATCCCCTCCCCTTATTTTTGGACTGTCCTCAATGCTACTTATTTACACGGCATCAACAAGATTTTCAAAATCTTCAAACAGATGCAAGTATTCAACCCGCATAGCATCCTCATGCTCCCATGTCATGTCCTCGGGACCGTACCAAGTCCAATGGACCTTTACAATCCCTATGGCTCGATTTTGGAGTTGTTTGCTCTTCTGGTCCAATATACACACCGGATGCACTTGCAAGATGCCTTCTTGCTCCACTTGAATCACATTCCAATCAATAACATGATTAGCATCAGGTATATATTTCTTAAGCAATGAAACATGAAACACATTATGTACAGTCATGGATGCAGGCGATGCAAGCATATATGCAAATGGTCCAATCCTTTCTGGGATTTCAAATGGCCCACAATATTTGGCTGCCAACTTGGAACAATTTCCCAGCTTCATGGAACTTTTGTTGGCCTTCACTTTCAAGAAAACATGATCACCCACTTTAAACTCCCTGTGGGTCCTATTCTTATCAGCATAACTTTTATGCTTGTCCTGGGCAGCCTTCAAATTCTGCTTAATCTTCAACATTTGCTCTTCCATTTCCTTGAGCAACTCTGGCACAACCACTGCCCTATCGGGTGGGTTGTCCCAACTTATTAGTGTGTTGCACTTTCTGCCAAAAAGTGCTTCAAACGGGCTCATCTTCAGTGATTCTTGATACCCATTGTTCTACCAAGTGTAGGTAGTCTTCCCATTTAGATGGTTTGTCCATCACATACATCTTTAGCATATCTTCTATCACTTGGTTCACCCTCTCTGTCTGCCCATCAAACTCAGGATGATAAGCAGTGCTCAAGTTCAGATTCATTCTGAATCCTTTGAATAACCCCTTCCAGAACTTTGACGTAAATTTCAGGTCTCTGTCGGACACAATTGTCATGGGAATACCATGCAATCGTGCTACTTCCCTCATATAGATATTGGCAACATTAGATGACTTGTGAGTAGTCTTCAATGGAATAAAATGGGCAGCTTTTGTAAACTTATCCACCACCACCATGATGGAATCATGTTGTTTATTTGTTCTGGGTAATCCTATGATGAAATGCATTGTCACCACTTCCCACTTCCACTCAGGAATGGGCAATGGTTGTAGCAACCCAGCTGGGTGCCTATGCTAAGCCTTGACCTTCTGACAATCCATACATCTGGCAATGTATTCTGCAATTTCCTTCTTCATACCTGGCCAAAAGTAATGGCTCTTGACTGCTGCCATTGTTTTCTGATATCCAGGCTACCCAACATAAGGCACATTATGCATTTCTTTCAAGATCATTATTCTCAATTCCTGGAAATTAGGTACATAAATTTTGTTTTTGTACAGTAGTGTTCCATCAGCTTCCAATTTATAATCTTCCACTTTTTGTAGCATCTTACCTTGATGTAGCTTTGTCACCAACTCCATGTACTACAAATCTGCATTTGCAGCTTCCGAAATTCTGCCTTTAATATCAGTTTGATACATGCTAATGGTCGTAGCATGTAGTTCATGCACTCTTCTGCTGAGTGCATCAGCCACTTTGTTCTCCTTTCCTTTGATATGCTTGATATCAAAGGAATTCCAACCATCTACTTTGCCTAGCATTTAAGGTTGGTTGATCAAACAAATACTTCATACAGTTATGGTATGTCCTCAGTTCAAACCTCTTTCCCATGAGGTAATGTCTCCATTTCTGTAGAGCATATACAATGGCCGCCAACTCCAAGTCATGAGTTGCATAGTTCTTTTCATGCTCTTTCAATTTTCTGGATGCATAACATATTACAAACCCATTATGGTTGAGGACTCCTCCCAGTCCTTCTTTGCATGCATTTGTACACAGTACAAAATCTTCATTTGGATCTGCAATCCTCAGGATTGGAGCACTGGTTAATAACTGCTTCAATTGCTAGAAGCTTCTCTCACATTCTTTTGTCCATTGAAATTTCTTCTCCTTCCTTTGCAAGGAAGTGATGGGGTGAGCTGTCCTTGAGAAGCCTGCAATGAACCTTTTGTAATAGCCAGCTAGAACCATAAAGGATCTGACTTCTGTCACATTCTTTGGCACTGACCATTCTCTCATGGCTTCTATCTTCTCAGGATCCACGACTATCCCATCTTTTGAAACAATATGCCCCAAATAATGGATCTACTTTGATAGAATGAGCACTTTCTCAATTTGGCATACAGTTGGTGCTCTCTTAGCACTTGCAACACCATCCTCAGATGATGTTCATGCTCTTCCTTCGACTTGGAATACACTAGGATGTCATCCAAAAAGACTATGACAAACTTGTCTAGATATTCTCTGAATACACCATTCATTACGCACATGAAAACAACAGGTACATTTGATAACCCAAATGGTACCACTCTGAATTCATAATGACCATACCTTGTTCTGAAGGCGGTCTTGTTGATGTCTTCATTCTTTATCCTTACCTGGTGGTACCCTCACCTGAGATATATTTTTGAAAATATCTTGGCATCCTTCAATTGATCAAAGAGATCATCGATCCTTGGCAAAGGATACTTGTTCTTAATAGTCACTTTGTTCAATTGCTTGAAATCGATGCACAATCTCAATGTCCCATCTTTCTTTTTCACAAACAAGATCGGGGCACCCCAAGGTGACACACTTGGGTGTATATACCCCTTCTTCAGAAGTTCTTCAAGCTGCGATTGCAATTCTATCAACTCTTGTGTACTCATTTTGTAAGGTGTTTTTGACATTGGAGCTGCTCCAGGCATCTAGTTTATAGAGAAATCAATATCTCTCTTTGGGGGTAGTCCGGGTACCTCCTGGAATATATCTTCAAAATCTTTTAGTATTTCATGGTGTTCAATAATTGACACCTTATCCTTAGGTGCTTCATCCATATGAGCTGCAAATATTTGGCAACCTTTCCTATAACACTTCTTCAACTGTGTTGCTGAGATTTCTCTAACAGTACCTGCCCTTGGGATTCTCTACACTTTCCTTGGGTTTCCTTCCTCATCCAGGAAAGGGAATGCCTTGTTACGACAGTCTAAGATGGCATGGTGTTGGTCCAACCAAACCATCCCAATTAGACAATCATAGGAACCTAAAGGTAATGTGTTCAATTCAGCCCTTGTGCTCAGTCCATTCATGTCCACCAGACAGGACTTAACCAACTCAACAACCTTTCTCTTAGCTCATGTAGCCAACTGTACTAACCAAGATTTTCCATGCTTGCTTCTTGGTAAATGCAAACTTTCCACCATTCTAGGATCTATATAACTATGACTAGCTCTTGAATCAATTAAAATAGTAATGGTTTGGTTGTTGATCATAACTTCCACTTCAATCATATGTGACTGATATCCTACTTTCTTGTTGTCCAGGGTTTCGTAGATCCTCAGTACACTTTTGCCCATGTCCTCTATTGTTTCTGCCTATTGAACATTATGGACAACTCTCACTTTCTCATTTATGTGGGCGCAATCTCTGTACCTATGATTTCCTTTACAACCCCAACATTCCATAGGTGGTTGTCTTGGCATTTGCCCACCTACTTCAGCCTTCCTGGGCTCTCTAAAAATTGACTATCCTTGAGGGCTATTTTTGAAAAAGGATGGCTTAGTTCCCTTCTTCCTCTGATCCATCTTGAATTTCTTCTTGTCTTCCCAAGCCTCCCGGAAAGTGGGCTTTTCTCTTTGTTGCTCATATAAGCATTTTTCTCTCCTTGTAGTTTCTTCCATAGTTTTAGGATCATCATACTAGATCTTGTCACTGATGGAAGGTGGCAATCCACTCAGATACCTTTGAATTTTAACAGTCTCATCTTTGATGAAAGGGACATACTTCAGCAATTCCAAAAACCTTCGTTCATATTCATCAATGATCATGTTACCCAGCTTGAGTTCAAAGAACTCTTTCATCTTTTTGTCATAGTATCTCTTAGTCAAGTATTTCTTTTCAAAATGCTTCTTGAATTCCTTCCAAGTAACATTTTTCTCTTCAATATGTTGCACCTGCACAAGTTGATCCCACCACATGGATGCCTTTCGTTTCAGTTGATACATTACAATTATTCCTTCTGCATGAGAGGAATAATTCTGCAGTTGGAAATATTTCCTCATGCCAAGCAGCCATGTCTTGACATCTTCCTCCTTCTTGTGCTCTCCATCAAATGCAAGAGGCTTAATCTTGTTCATTTCTCCCTTCAGTTCATCCACTCCAGTTCTCTTATGCTTTCTGGTAGGAGATGGACTTGAACTATTGTGTGCCCTCCTCTTGGAGTGCCCTTGGGAGTGATGATTGTGTCTGCGAACACTCGATGATTTCCTTTTTTCATCGGGATACCTGTGACTTCCTGATTTACTGGAGTCACTCTCCTTATCCAATTTCTTTTCTATCCTTCCCAGGCTCTGTATCAACTTTATGTTGAATTCTCCCTGTTGTTCCCTGGATTTCATGAGGTTTATGTTATCTGCTCGGTGAATCTGTACATCTTTCTCCAATCTTTCAATGATTTTCATCATGTTTCCCTCCTTATCTATCGCTTCTCCATGCCCATTGGAGTTTGATCCTTCAACTCCCAAATGGACATCCATTCCTCTAGCTTCTTCTCTAAACTGGAAGCATTATGTGCCTCCTCCATTTCTCTGCACTAAACAACAATTCGGTTTGGTTCCGACAATCGTTAACTCTGCAACACAATGTGTAGTCAACCAAATTTTGTCAGGCCAACAATCCTTAACAAATTCCATAGTATTCATAAACCAATATGATTCAAGAAAACTTTCAGATTTCATTTTGTGGTTCTCGAGCAATCAAGAATCCCTGCAGATCTTTTCTTTATGAGTTATGCTCTATTCTGCAATAATTTTTTGGGCACTAACCCCTTTCTCTTAGACCCCAACCCATGCGACCACGGGATGTGGCCAAGCACTAGATCGATAGGCGCTTACTCGGGACCTCGGGCCTCCGACTTCAAAAGTTTTCAAAGCACATCACAACAAATCTCTCGGAGTTTCGGATTAATGAACTCACGAAGTAGGGTGGATTAACAGTCCACGACTACCCAACATCCAACGACTGACACCCACTATGGAACTTCATGCATTTGAGCTCCAACACTTCTAAGCTTCGGAGCTTTGGGACTTCGGAGGATTTCACATCCGCACACCCCCAACACCCTGAACCGTTAATCTCCGAACACATCCATGTCACCTTTGGTGACGTCATTACGTCTCGTCACCTCGACGTTATGAAACTTTTGAAAGTTCTTCCTTTCGTTCCCTTATGAAACATTCTTCAGGAGTGTCAAGTCTTCGGATTTCACAACTAGTGCCACACGCCACTGTGACCATCAGGGCCCCACCACCCATACTTGAGTGGAGGTCCCCATGGCGAAACATTAGAAACAGACACATGGCCCACTCAGACAGGTGACACATGTCAAGTTCCAAATGACATTTCAATCTTTGGCGGGTTTGAAACCCACTAACACGTGGCACACATCCCATGGGTCCACGTCATTCCCAATGACATCATCATGCCACGTTACTCTGGAATTTCGAGCTTCAGAAGTTTTTATGCTTGCTTCCTTCCAGTCTTACGAATTCTGAATTTCCGGACTTATTTACCCTTCGGGTCCACATAGTACAGATGTCAACATTCCAAGTGGGGGCACGTGGCAAGCATATGAGATATCCAAGTCACCTCTAGGTGATGTCATCATGACTCACTACTTTGGCTCTGTGTGGCTTCGGAGCTTTGGGCTTCAGGAGTTCTCGCCTCTGCACACACTAATGAACGCCGAAATCCCGAACAAGCCAATATGTTGACACATGTCCCTCTTGACGGATGGTCTGGTTTCACTCTGGACTTCGAAGCTTCGTGGGATTTTGCCTTTCACCACTGCATTTTGCCCTTTTTAACTTGGCTTGATCCAATGACAAGGCTTCTCCCCAGATCTACGGTGTAGATCTCCTACGGGACTTCAGAGCTTCGGGCTTCAACCCTTCTCTTATTTTTGCACCTAACTTCACCGAAACCGCGAAGTCTGAAGGGCTTCCAAGTTAACACTACTGCAGTTTCTGCAGATATGATGGTCGTGAAGGATTCCCCTTCTTCCGAATAGATCCTACGACCCCAACACCATGAATGTTGTGATTTCTTTCTATGTGGTCATTTATTAAACTTATTACGCCTCCTGTGTTCCGAACAAATTCCAAGTGTTTTTTCAACACCCTTCTAGCACTCTGTACATCAAAATTATCTTGACTTCCTACTATGAATTTCTCGTTCGTGTCCCCTCCAGGTTTCAGGTAGGAACCATGGGCTCTAAACTTGAATTTTGTCCATTTCGACATCAATTCTTTTCCAAAAATTTTGCTTCAACTTCCACTAACATGGCCCAATCCAGGCTCAATGTTGAAACCACGGCTTTGATACCAATTTGTAACGTCCCTAGCCACCAACAGGTCGGGCAACGCCACTACTCGTACACTTCACTTAGCTCTGATACCAATTTGTAACGTCCCTAGCCACCAACAGGTCGGGAAACGCCACAGAGGAACACACACACACACACACGTATATAACATGCATTTCTAATGAATTTAAAACAAATAACACAGAGTTATTGCTACCATACAGACTCAAATGGAATTGACAGTAATTCCTACATGCAACGGAACACATGATAACATTTCAAGAATCACAAACATGCATAACATACATAATTAAGCACATAAATGATACTTATCTTTTGACTGGATTAAAACCACCAACTACGTGCAAACCTTCCATGAACCTCCCAGCCTTAGACCACACTACTCATCACTCTCAGCAGTGGGTCAACCCCGAGTTGGGACTAAACTCCATCGGGCAAGAGATTCCTAGGCTAGGCAAGGTCAATAGGAAAGTCACACAATTTAAGAGGAAGGATTCTCTCCCAGTAGCCACTTACACCCATTACTCACAGACTCTCATTCCCCACATGCCTATCCCACCCCAGGAGTATACACCTTCATTGTCACACAGTCCATCGGCTGCTCCACCTCCCTTACCTTGGGCTTCAGCAACAGGCCGAACCGAAATTCTCAGAGCTCTGTATCAGCTACGGGACTCCCTCTAGGAGAACTCACTTCCTCAGCACACTCTCTCACTTGGAGAGAGTTGCTCACAGACCCGACAACCTGCTTCTTCAATCCACAACATCCTCTCTCACCTAGAGAGAGATTTACTCACAAGCCTGACAACCTGTCTCTTCAACCACAGCTTGACAACCCGCCTCTTCAAACCATAATAGCTAAGTCGGGTAAGGTAAGGGACAACTCAGTAAATTACAGAGGTGCACAATGGCCACGGGTTCAACAATGGAAAAAATGGTTGGCTGCATGCTTGCTCAGTGCGTGAGTGAACTCGTGAGGAGAGATGGGGTAGACTGGTCTAGCATAGCGAAGATGGTGAGAGCCAAAATTGTTTGTGAGTGAACCTCCCTGCGTGAGTGCCCCCCCTGTGTGTGTCCCCCGACAACAAGAATTTTCCCCTTAAGTCTGCATGTGCCTGAGCCGACACCTATCTCTCATGAAGCACGTTCCTTTCCCTTTGGAAGTCACATGTCCTCCCTAAGGAACTCATGATAAAAAGATATCCTTTTAAATAGCTTTTGGAATAATAATAAATTATTATTCTCTTGGACTTAAGCCCTTAGGCTTAGCCCCTCTTTCTATCCTCTCAGTCACCTCTCCTTTACCCAACCTAGTGGAGCTTAGTCCTCCATTCTCTTTTATCGTGGTCGATCTACACACAACGATGTTTTTATATTAATAATATGAATATTTACATGTACAAAACAAGTTCCTGGCCTTTAACACCTAGGCTCTTGGCCTACTAACACATAAGCCTACCAACTTATAATTGCTCGGCTCACCAGCCTACAAAACACATTTACAATTCATATTACAATTGGGGCTCGTCCTATGGATATTACAATCCCCTCCCCTTATTTTTGCACTGTCCTCACTGCAACTTATTTACACAACATTAGCAAGATTTTCAAAATATTCAAAAACATGCGGGTAGTCAGCCCGCATAACATCTTCATGCTCCCATGTCACGTCCTCAGGACCGTACCAGTTCCACTGAAACTTTACAATCCCTATTACTCGATTCCATAGTTGTTTGCTCTTTCGGTCCAATATGCGCACCAGATTCACTTGCAAGATGCCTTCTTGATCCACCGGAATCACATTCCAATCAATAACATGATTAACATCAGGTATATATTTCTTAAGCAATGAAACATGAAACACATTATGTACAGTCATGGATGCAGGCAATGCAAGCATATATGCAATTGGTCCAATCCTTTCTAGGATTTCAAATGGCCCACAATATCTGGCTGCCAACTTGGAATAGTTTCCCAACTTCAGGGAACTTCTGTTGGCTTTCACTTTCAAGAAAACATGTTCAACCACTTTAAACTCCATGTGGGTATTGTTCTTATCAGCATAACTTTTCTGCATGTCTTGGGAAGCCTTCAAATTCTGCTTAATCTTCAGGATTTTCTCTTCCATTTCCTTGAGCAACTCTGGACCAACCACTGCCCTATCAACTGGATTGTCCCAACTTATTGGTGTGTTGCACTTTCTGCCATAAAGTGCTTCAAACGGGCTCATCTTCAGTGATCCTTGATACCCATTGTTGTAGGCAAATTCTACCAAATGTAGGTAGTCTTCCCATTTAGATGGTTTGTCCATCGCATACATCCTTAACATATCTTCTATCACTTGGTTCACCCTCTTTATCTTCCCATCAGACTCAGGATGATAAGCAGTGCTCAAGTTCAGATTCGTTCCGAACCCTTTGAATAACCCCTTCCAGAACTTTGAGGTAAATTTTGGGTCTCTGTCAGACACAATTGTCTTGGGAATACTGTGCAATCGTGCTACTTCCCTCACATAGATATCGACAACATTAGCTGCCTTGTGAGTGGTCTTCAATGGAATAAAATGGGCAACTTTCGTAAGCTTATCCACAATCACCATGATGGAATCATGTTGCTTATTTGTTCTAGGTAATCCTATGATGAAATCCATTGTCACCACTTCCCACTTCCACTTAGGAATGGGCAATGGTTGTAGCAACCCAGTTGGGTACCTATGCTCAGCCTTGACCTTCTGACAATCCATACATCTGGCGATGTATTATGCAATTTCCTTCTTCATAACTGGCCAAAAGTAATGGCTCTTGACTGCTACCACTGTTTTATGATATCCAAGGTGCCCAACATAAGGCACATTATGCATTTCTTTCAAGATCATTATTCTCAATTCCTGGAAATTAGGTACATAAATTATGTTTTTGTACAAGAGTGTTCCATCAGCTTCCAATTTATAATCTTC
>SNQJ01S0116205.1:11259-28005 GCA_010110895.2 Picea sitchensis | reverse complement strand
AGTTGGTGCTCTCTTAGCACTTGCAACACCATCCTCAGATGATGTTCATGCTCTTCCTCCGACTTGGAATACACTAGGATGTCATCCAAAAAGACTATGACAAACTTGTCCAGATATTCTCTTAATACACCATTGATTAGGCACATGAAAAAAATGGGTGCATTTTATAACCCAAATGGTACCACTGTGAATTCATAATGACCATACCTTGTTCTAAAGGCGGTCTTGTTGATGTCTTCATCCTTTATCCTTATCCGGTGGTACCTTGACCCGAGATCTATTTTTGAAAATATCTTGGCATCCTTCAATTGATCAAAGAGATCATTGATCCTTGGCAAAGTATACTTGTTCTTAATAGTCACTTTGTTCAATTGTCTGAAATTGATGCACAATCTCAAGGACCCATCTTTCTTTTTCACGAACAAGACCGGGGCACCCCAAGGTGACACACTTGGGCGTATATACCCGTTCTTCAAAAGTTCTTCAAGCTGCAATTGCAGTTCTTTCAACTCTGGTGTACTCATTCTGTAAGGAGTTTTTGACACTGGAGCTGCTCCAGGCATTAGGTTTATAGAGAAATCAATATCTCTCTTTAGGGGTAGTCCAGGTACCCCCTGGAATACATCTTAAAAATATTTTAATACTGCATGGTCTTCAATATTTGACACCTTATCCTTAGGTGCTTTATCCATATGAGCTGCAAATATTTGGCAACCCTTCACATAACACTTCTTCAGTTGCGTTGCCGAGATTTCTCTGACAATAACTACCCTTGGGATTCCTTGCACTTTCCTTGGGTTTTCTTCCTCATCCAGGCAAGTGAATGCCTTGTTACGACATTCTAAGATGGCATGGTGTTGGTCCAACCAATCCATCCCAATTAGACAGTCATAGGAACCTAAAGGTAAGATGTTCAATTCATCCCTTGTGCTCAGTCCATTCATGTCCACCGGACATGACTTAACCAACTCAACAACCTTTCTCTTGGCTCATGTAGCCAACTACACCAACCAAGATTTTCCATGCTTGCTTCTTGGAAAATGCAAACTTTCCACCATTCTAGGATATATATAACTATGACTAGCTCCTGAATCAATTAAAATAGTAATGGTTTGGTTGTTGATCATACCTTCCACTTCAATCATATGTGACTGATATTTTGCTTGCTTGTTGTTCAAGGCTGTGTAGATCCTTGGTACACTTCTGCCCATGTCCTCCACTGTTTCTGCATGTTGAACATTGGGGACATCTCTTACTTTGTCATTTTTGTGGGGGCAATCTCTGTACCTATGATGTCATTTACGACCCCAACATTCCATAGGTGGTTTTTTTGGCATTTTCCCACCTACTTCAGCCTTCCTGGGCTCTCTAAGACTTGGCTGTCCTTGAGGGCTATTTCTGAAAAAAGATGGCTTAGTTCCCTTCTTCCTCTGATCTATCTTGAATTTCTTCTTGTCTTCCCAAGCCTTCCAGAAAGTGGGCTTTTCTCTTTGCTGCTCATATAACCATTTTTCTCTGCTTATAGTTTCTTCCATAGTTTTAGGACCATCATACTAGATCTTGTCACCAATGGAAGGTGGTAGTCCCCTCAGATACCTTTGAATTTTAACAGTCTCATCTTTGATGAAAGGGACATACTTCAACAATTCCAAAAACCTTTGTTCATATTCATCAATGGTTATGTTACCTAGCTTGAGTTCAAAGAACTCTTTTATCTTTCTATCATAGTATCTCTTATTCAAGTATTTCTTTTCAAAATACTTCTTAAATTCGTTCCAAGTAACATTTTTCTCTTTAATGTGTTGCACCTACACAAGTTGATCCCACCACATAGATGCCTTTCCTTTCAATTGATACATTGCAATTCTTCCTTCTGCACGAGAGGAATAATTTCGTAGTTGGAAATATTTCCTCATGCCAAGCATCCATGTCTCGACATCTTCCTCCTTCTTGTTCTCTCCATTAAACGTAGGAGGCTTAATCTTGTTCATTTCTCCCTTTAGTTCATCCACTCTAGATATCTTATGTTTTATGGTAGGAGATGGGCTTGAACTACTGTGTGCCCTCCTCTTCGAGTGCCCTTGGGAGTGATGATGGTGTTTGCCAACACTCCTTTATTTCCTCTTTTCATTAGGAGACCCACGACTTCCTGATTTACTAGAGTCACTCTCCTTATCCAATTTCTTTTCTATCCTTTCCAGGCTCTGTATCAACTTTATGTTGAATTCTCCCTATTGTTCCCTAGATTTCATCAGCTTTATGTTATCTGCTCGGTGAGTCTGGACGTCTTTCTGCAATCTTTCAATGATTTTCAACATGTTTCCCTCCCTATCTATCTCTTCTCCATGCCCATTGGAGTTCGATCTTTCAACTCTGAAATGGACATCCATTCCTCTAGCTTCATTCTCTGAACTGGAAGCATTATGTGCCTCCTCCATTTCTCTGTACTAAGCGACAATTTGGTTCGATTCTGACAATCGTTAACTCTGCAACACAATGTGTAGTCAACCGAATTTTGTCAGGCCAACAATCCTTAACAATTTCCACAATATTCATAAACCAATATGATTCAATAAAACTTTCATATTTCATTTTGCAGTTCTCGAGCAATCAAGAATCCCTGTAGATCTTTTCTTTCTGAGTTCTGCTCTGTTCTGCAATAATTTTTCGGGCACTATCCCCTTTCTCTTAGCCCCGAACCCATGCGACCATGGGTTGTGGCCAAGCGCTAGATCGATAGGCGCTTACTCGAGACTTCGAGCCTCCAGCTTCAAAAGTTTTCAAAGCACATCACAACAAATCTCTCAAAGTTTCGGATTAACGAACTCGCGAAGTAGGGTGGATCAACAATCCACGACTACCCAACATCCAACAACTGACACCCACTGTGGAAATTCATGCATTCTGAGCTCCGGGACTTCAAAGGATTTCACATCTGCACACCCCCAGCACCCCGAACTGTTAATCTCCGAACACTTCCATGTCACCTTTGGTGACATCATTATGTCTCGCCACCTCGGAGTTACAAAATTTTTGAAAGTTCTTCCTTACCCATACTCGAGAGGAGGTCCCCGTGGCAAAACATTAGAAACGGACACGTGGCCCACTTAGACAGGTGACACATGTCACGTTCCAAATGACATTTTAATATTTGACGGGTCTGAAACCCACTAACACGTGGCACACATCCCATGGGTCCACGTCATTCCCGATGACATCATCATGCCACGTTACTCCGAAATTTTGGGCTTCAGAAGTTTTTACACCTGCTTCCTTCCAGTCTCCCGAATTCTGAATTTTCGGACTTCTTTACCCTCCGGGTCCACATAGTACAATTGTCAACATTCCAAGTGGGGGCACATGGCAAGCATAAGAGAGATCCACATCACCTCCAGGTGACATCATCATGACTCACTACTTTGGCTCTTCGGGGCTTCGAGAGTTCTTGGCTATGCACACACTAATTCTCCTGAACGCCGACTAAATAAACCAATCTGCTGACACGTGTCCCTCTTGATGAACGATCTGGTTTAACTCTGGATTTTGGAGCTTTGGGGGCTTTCGCCCTTCACCACTGTGTTTTCCCCTTTTTAACTTGGCTTGATCCAATGGTAAGGCTTCTCCCCAGATCTACGGTGTAGATCTCCTCCAGGACTTCAGAGCTTCGGGCTTCGACCCTTCTCTTATTTTTTCACCTAACTTCACTGAAGTCGCGAAGTCCGAAGGGCTTCCAGGTTAACCCTCCTGGAATTTCTCCAGATCTAACGGTCATGAAGGATTCCCCTTCTCCTAAACAGATCCTACGACCCCAACACCATGAATGTTGTGATTTCTTTCTTTGTGGCCATTTCTTAAACTTACAACGCCTCCTGTGTTCTGAACAAATTCCAAGTGTTCTTTCAATGCCCTTCTAGCACTCTGTACATCAAAATTCTTTGGACTTCCTCCTTTGAATTTCTCGTTCGTGGCCCCTCTAGGTTTCGGGTAGGAACCATGGGCTCTGAACTTTAATTTTGTCCATTTCGACAACAATTCTTTTCTGAAAATTTTGCTTCAACTTCCATTAACATGGCGCAATCCAGGCTCAGTGTTGAAACCATGGCTTTGATACCAATTTGTAATGTCCCTAGCCACCAACAGGTTGGGCAACGCCACTACTTGTACACTTCACTTAGCTCTGATACCAATTTGTAACGTCCCTAGCCACCAACAGGCCGGGCAACACCACAAAGGAACACACACACATATATAACATGCATTTATAATGAATTTAAAACAAATAACATAGAGTTACGGCTACCATACATACTCAAATGGAATTGACAGTAATTCCTACTTGCAACAAAACACATGATAAGATTTCAAGAATCACAGACATGCATAACATACATAATTAAGCACGGAAAGGATACTTATCTTTTAACTGGAGTAAAACCACCAATTGCGTGCAGACCTTCCATGAACCTCCCAGCCTTAGACCATAATGCTCATCACTCTCAGCAGTGGGTCACCCCCGAGCTGGGACTAAACTCCACTGGGCAAGGAATTCCTAGGCTAGGCAAGGTCAATAGGAAAGTCACGCAGTTTAAGAGGAAGGATTCTCTCCCAAGATCCACTTACGCCCACTTCTCACAGACTCTCATTCCCCACATGCCTATCCCACCCCAGGAGTATACACCTTCACTGTCACACAGTGCATCGCCTGCTCCACCTCCCTTACCTTGGGCTTCAGCAACAGGTCGGACCAAAATTCTCAGAGCTCTGTAACAACTATGGGACTCCCTCCAGGAGAACTCACTTCCTCAGCACATTCTCACCTGGAGAGAGTTGCTCATAGGACTGACAACCTACTTCTTCAATCCACAACAACCTCTCTCACCTAGAGAGAGAGTTGCTCACAGGCCTGACAACCTACTTCTTCAACCACAGCTTGACAACCCGCCTCTTCAAACCACAATAGCTAAGTTGGGTAAGGCAAGGGACAACTCAGTAAATTACAGAGGTGCACAATGGCCATGGGTCCAACAATGGTGGAAATGGCTAGTTACGTGCTTGCTCAGTGCATGAGTGAACTCGTGAGGAGAGATGGGGCAGACTGGTCTAGCATAGCGAAGATGGTGAGAGCCAAAATTGTCTGTGCATGAACCTCCCTGCGTGAGTAAGTGAGTGCCCCTCCCCGTGCGTGTCCCCCAACAACAAGAATTTCTCCCTTAAGTCTGCATGTGCCTGAGCCGACACCTGTCGCTCATGAAGCACGTTCCTTTCCCTTTGGAAGTCACCTATCCTCCCCAAGGAACTTAGGATAAAAACATATCCTTTTAAACAACTTTTGAAATAATAATAAATTATTATTCTCTTGGACTTAAACCCTTAGGCTTAGCCCCTCTTTCCAACCTCTCAACCCCCTCTCCCTTACCCAACCTAGTGGAGCTTAGTTCCCCATTCTCTTTTATCGTGGTCAGTCTACACGCAATGATGTTTTTATATTAGTAATATGAATATTTACATGTACAAAACATGTTCCTGGCCTTTAACACCTAGGCTCTTCGACCTACTAACACATAAGCCTACCAACTTATAATTGCTCTGATCACCAACCTACAAAACATGTTTACAATTCATAATACAATTGGGGCTCGTCCTAGGGATATTACAGGTTGTCACCTTGGGGGTAATCCTAAGGTTATTGGCACATGTGGGGCAGGGTTTGGGCCTTTGGAGGCCCAACGTTTCACTCCCTGAGCCCAACGTTCCATGACAGAGGTCCAACGTCACCCTAGAAGGGCATGATGTCACCCCTAGGAGGGTCTTTACATGCAAATTTATTTTATTTTGTCCATAATTTAATTTTGTAAGAAATTGGTGAGGTCAGCCCTGGTATTTTAACCTAAAATAATCAAAGGTCAAATTTTGGTATAAATAAACATAAAGAGACATTCATTTTGATCATAACTCTCACTTGGGAGAGTGGAGGTCTGAAATTTTCGCCCTACTAGAGGTTATTCACTGAAATAAGGAAGGTGCTACTCTTTTAAGGCTTACTTTTTGGCATTTGGATCAATTTATTGGAGTATTTTGGCAATTTATCATTGTTTTACATGATTATTCTTGGCGCAAGTAGATTTTTTACTTTGTCGTTGTTAATGGTTATGGTAATGGTTTGCTTTCTCATACAAGATTGTGAAATTGCATGTTTTAATTGATGCTTGAAGTAAGAAACTTAAGGTGTTAACTTTCTTGCTTTTCATTTGCCAAGTTTCATTGAATTGGTCTAGTAACTAGTGCAACCTCTAGCACTTTAGAGGTTGTTGTTAAGTTATTTTGCATCATACTTTCATCCATAAAAGTCTAAGGAGAAGAAGGCATTAGGGCCTAGAAGTGCCTACACCCTAGCTACCTCCCTTCTTATGGTCAAGAGTCTAGGAGGACTAAAGATATTACTCCTCCTAAACCTCTTTTCCCTCTTAGGTTTTGTGCATGATCATATATTATCAGCCCTAGAAAGAGCTGCCAACTTTGACTCCATTATCCCTAGAAGGCACTAATCTTCATTCCTTACCTCTTGACAATAATCGTCAACCTTCAAACTTCAAATCTCTATTTGCTACCCTATTAACCTAGCATAAATTCACTAACCTAGTTTAGAATTTCTAACCTAATATTTGTTGTTGCTAGTACTAATGTTACAACCTTACCTAACAGTCGTGCTAAGCTTACTAACTAAACAAACTAACCCACAAAATGCACAAAGAAAAGTGCTATAATCTTGAAGCTTTGATTTAAGTCTAATTGCTATCTAAGGGTGCATTTTTAAAAGTACACTACAACAATTATAACTTATTTTGTTGTTATTATTGTCATTGCTACAACCATCATTTTGCAACACTCTCAACCTCATTTGACCATATTAATCAACCCAAAATTTGTATAAGGAAAAGTACTATCAATTAGAGCTAAAGTGTGTGTTTAACTGCCTTCATAAAGTGCAATTTTGAGGCATAATTACAACTGTCATAACTTTTTACTGTTGTACTATCATCTCTAACAACTTATTTGAAGTTCATTTGCTAGCTAAGATATATGTAGAATTTGCATAAGGCAAAGTAATATCAATCAAAGTTAATTTGTGCATTTAATTGCCTCTACGAAGTGCATTTTTGAAGATATATTTCAATTGTCATACTTTTCCTTTTTACTGTTGTTACAGTCATCCTTGGCAGCCTGTTAAGGTTTCTTTTTTGGTTGATACATCTTTAGAACTTGCATGTGACAAATTATTATAATCTTGAAGTTTTAGATATCTTGTTATCTTGTCCAAACAAGTGCATTTTCTAGATTACATTGCAGTTGTTATTACTGTATTAAATGTTGTTATACATTTGTTTGTTGCATACACTTGTTTATTAGCAATTTTCATTGCAAGTCTATTGTCATGTCGAAGCATCGTTATCATTTTTGCTTGCCTTAACGTTTGTTGTTGTCTTGGTTAAGGGCATGCACATTCCTTTTATTTCTTTGCTTCACCTTTCAAGACATAAACTGATTTGAGTGACCTAGAGAGAGGGGTGGTTTGCCTTATGCAATTTTGAGGCATAATTACAACTGTCACAACTTTTTACTGTTGTACTATCATCTCTAACAACTTATTTGAAGTTCATTTGCTAGCTAAGATATATGTAGAATTTGCATAAGGCAAAGTAATATCAATCAAAGTTAAATTGTGCATTTAATTGCCTCTACTAAGTGCATTTCTGAAGATATATTTCAATTGTCATACTTTTCCTTTTTACTGTTGTTACAGTCATCCTTGGTAGCCTGTTAAGGTTTCTTTTTTGGTTGATACATCTTTAGAACTTGCATGTGACAAATTATTATCATCTTGAAGTTTTAGATATCTTGTTATCTTGTCCAAACAAGTGCATTTTCTAGATTACATTGCAATTGTTATTACTGTATTAAATGTTGTTATACATTTGTTTGTTGCATACACTTGTTTATTAGCAATTTTCATTGCAAGTATATTGTCTTGTCGAAGCATCATTATCATTTATTGCTTGCCTAACGCTTGTTGTTGTCTTGTTAAGGGCATGCACATTCCTTTTATTTCTTTGCTTCACCTTTCAAGACATAAACCTAATTTGAGTGACCTAAAGAGAGAGGGTGGTTTTCCTTACACTTTTCCCTTCACCAACCCACTAGGTCTTGGGACATCTCCCTGAGTGACTTATCCTCCTCCTAAATAGGAAAGAGGTATCCTATTGGGGTGAAAGTAATAGGACTACCTCGTAGCCACGCCAATCTAAGCCTACTATCTCTAATCATCATAGAGTCTCTGAAGACTACAATTTTGGAAATATTGCACTCCTTCGCTATTCTCAAGCCTCCATATAGCGTCTAAGCTTCAACAATGTTGTTTGAGGCAGTCTCTAAGCCCCACGCACAATAGGCAATGATATTATCTCCGGGATCAAGGAGATTCCCATTCGCTAGGAGGTGACCATATTATAGACTTAAGACCATCCCCATGTACTCCTTTACACAAATACCATTTCCATAGGCTTTTCTTGATTCATTGAGGAAGCTATAGGGGGATTTGGAGATAGGGGTTGAACTTATGGTATTAAAAGATGATGGCCAACATGTATATATAATAAGACCAAGCTTACTCTCTTGTTTTCCTTAAACACTTTCGAATAATAAGTGTTGATTGGGTTGTGGTTTAGCGGTATAATAAAAGAGGTTCAACACAACTAGCCCATGTTTGATTCTCAACACACATTCATGTTTATTGAAGTTCTCTCCAAAAATCCCAAAATACTTTACAGTATGGATCCCACTTTGGCACAGTTGGGGTTGCAATGGGCCAAAATTCTACCAAATCTTAAACTCTATAAAGTGTAGTAGTTTGCAGCTCACATATTAGAACATAAATATGTTATAAGGACATAAATCGTCATATAACACTTAAGAAACATAAGAACTAGATTCACACTCTTGAGGGGAATTGTCTACTCGTTCTCATTACTTAAAAGTGGAATGCATGTATTGATTTAAAATATATGCCTGAACACTCTATTTTGGTTTAATCCCTGTACTCTTTATGACTCTAAATCTTTGTCTCTAGGGATTGACTAACCTGACTCAAATGAACATCCTATTTATTCTTCTTGCTTGCACTGTCCAACTTCCCAAACTCTTCATATGCCTTTCACATCTTTTAGAGTGTAATCTAGCTCTTTAGCTTCCTCTAGAACTCTCAAGATTCATTCCTATCACTTTAACTTCAATTATGACCTCTCAACATCCTTTAGCATGCTCTCTCCATCATGTGCACTCATCGTGTTTACCATTATCACACAGGCTTGTTGCATTCTCTATTGTCATGCACACGTGTCATATTCACCATGCACACTCATTGCATTAACCATGCATGCTTGTCACACACCATGCACACTTTCTATCATGTTCCAATTGCATCTTGAAAGAAGTTAGAATTTGACATGCTCCTTTTCTTTAGCTTGTCACACATTTGCAATCTTTGCCTATAAACCACATGATATTCTTTTCTCCCTGTCATGGCCATGCTTCATTTGTATTGTGCTCATTTATGCCACATTCATATATATCACATTATCCTATTTAAATGATACTCTTGCATTGTGTTATCACTCCAGGAAACTCTCCTAGGCTGTAAGTCGGAGATGCCTAGTAACTAACTCTTTTTGGGAAATATTATCTCAATAATGGATGTGGTTTTTGGATCAAGATGAATATCTAGGGGCTGGACTGTGTCTTTGGGACTGTCTAGTAATATCAAACAATCACAAGGCCTTCTAAGAATGCAATCAGACAGGGGTTGATCAAATAGAACAGAAGATAGCTGTTGAACCAGATTATACTCATATAAACAATAAGCACAATGGGTTTCAAAACTAAGACAATAACTTATGATCTTCAACTTAATCAATCAATTAGTGAGATGACAGTCACATGCAGATTGAATAAGCATCAATAAAGAACATTTACTCATAAGATATCAGAGAACAGAGAAGAAAGGTCTGAAAACACAAATGAAGGAAGCTTGCAATGTTTCATATATTAAGAATGAGTCTTAGTTACAGTAGCAGCATGTAGAACCCAAAATTGAACCCTTGGTTCATCTTCTATTCTAAGCTTTATAGCATTACAAAGTAGTTCTAAGATCCTGAAAACAAGGATCAAATCTACTAAAAATAGTAAATCAAAATTCAGTTGCAAAAGAAGTGGGATGCTTCCCCAAAATGAGGCCAATCCCAGATTTATCTCTGTTGATGGTTGGTGTAGTGTGGAACAGCCTCCCAAGGCTAAATGATCACTTTCAACTAGAGACCAAGTCGAATTTGTTGATGTGGCAAGGTGTCCTGATTTCCTGTCTTAATTAAAGATGTCCATAAACCTTTGAAACATCTCCTTTCTCCACCATTTGTCAAAAATAACTGTTGTGCTAGACTTGATAATTCATTAGACATTCATTCGAAAATACTTTGAATCTTTTCATCTCAAAAATCCTTGATCTGTGTAAAAACTCGTCCATTCTGGACACACAGGCTTTCGGTGGTTATCTGGGAAAGTTTCTGGGTGAGTTATCTACCGAAAGCACCTCTTTCGGTGGTTAATGAACAGTCGTCCTGTTTGCCTAAACCACCGAAAGTTAAACCTTGAAGAAATTTCAAAATTGCCAAAAAGTTTACCTTAAGTCCTCTCCGATGCTCATGATTTCTTAGATGTTGCAGCCCTGGTTCGTGCAGACCTACGAACTTCTGCTGGCTGTGTAGGGAGCTCTGGTGTATCCATTATAGTGGTGGCTAAATTAGCCAAGGTGTCCAACCTAGTTTGATCCTCTTCTGGTGATTTAAATTCTTTTAACTCGAGCCTCATAATCCTGAGCTACCTGTATAGTTTCATATTTTCTCTGATCAAAACTCTATTTCTATCTTTGATTTTGTCATGTTTTTCCTTAAGAGTTTGATTCATTTTGAACAGTTCAACATTTCTTTCAGTGAGGTCTGTGTTGGCTTTTTTGATTACCCTCTCTAGAACTTCCATCTCATAAATCTCTTGTAGGAGCTTGTTGATTTTCTTTGTTTTACCTTTCTTAGGCCTGCTTGAGGAGGCTTCTGCTTTTGGTTGCTTATGGGTCTCTGGAAGACTTGATGAAGGTAGATTTGAATGAGAACCTGTATCCTGTCTGATCTCCAAGTTATCCTGTGTCTTTGCCACCCCCTGCTCTGATTCAGAGTCACTATAAGGTAGATTGAGAAGGTTTTTTCCTGTGGTAGGGTTTTTAGATTGTTTATCTTCAAACTGTAATTTCCTCTTGATTCCTCCCTTCTTGCCAGGGGATGCTTTTATAGGATCTCTGGGTATTGAGATTCCTTTCCTTTTCCTGTGACTACTCTTGGGAGTAGGAGCTTTTCTGCCTCTAGCCTTCTTAGCTTCTATCTCTGGAGGTCTTTCTGTTTGAAACTCATTCCAAAACAAAAAGAAACCCCACTCAATTTGTTTCCTCTGCAAAGCTTCTCTCACAAGAAGGGTAATTAGCCCTTGATGTGATAATCTGCTTACAACTTTATCAGGCTGGGCTTTCACCTGTCTTGCCATCTTAGTCAGGGTTTTATGAAAAAAGTAAGGCARGTTTATGTGTCCTCTGCCTGTGAAATGATTCAGCARTTTAAAATGGTAATACATTACCCTGTTGTAGCGCCCCTCACAAGTGATATACACCAAAATTGCCTTCAGCAGGGACTGCCACTTTGRTTCCAGATAGGACATGGGAATATCCTTCTTCCAGGTCAAAGCTTTATGCACTGGTAACAAATATGACYTGAATTCAACGTTTGATGGCGAGGTGGTTTTAAACCAACATTCCCYCGTTCTGGATAACCCTGTGCATTCAACAATGGCTGCTTCGTCGATGATAATCTCCTCCCTGCCCACTTTARCAATCCTTCCATCATAGGAGAGAGCAAAAATTTCGGTCACCTGTTGGTGAAATGCTGTCAACTTTTCACAGTATGCAAAAACTCCAGTCTGTCTGAAATACTCTGCCACCTCCGGATGCGCTTCCAAATACCAAATGCCATCCACCTCGGATCTCAAAACAAGACTTGCTTTCGACATGGGTCGATGCTGACTGTGCCTGAAACTGTGGGAAACAAGACGTTCGGGAGACACTGACTCTGGGAACTATGAACACAACAAAATCTTTTATGGGAAACCGGTGAAACAGGACGACACAAACCAAGTTCGGAAAACTAACACAGTTTTGGACGACCGTTTGCCTGAGAATATGCCGGAACTTTAAATTTTCGGAGACATTTGTACTTCTGAACTGAAAGATAATCGATTCCGAACTTACTTGATAACCCGACCAGGCTTACTTGACTCAAGAGTGCTTGCTGGACTTAATGACACTTCGACCAGCCTCAGAGAACGCGGGATCGAGACTCTTTGAAAAATACGATTTACTGATGAAATCGCGAGCTTGTATTTATCTTCAGCTATCTCCGGGATTCATAATAACTCATCATAGTTTCAAATGCAGAAATGACCAGATCATGATGGTTAACGTACTTGTAACTGAAATGGAGGGTAGCTCCGTGCGATCATACCTGCCAATCACCGCCCTGTGTGGATTTGAAATGACCAATTCGGTTGATAAGACACGGGGGCTTCAAACCTTTCGGATGGACGCCACGAACGTGCATCATCTCTCGCATGGCGAGCTTTCGGCGGTTGTGTTTATAATCATTGCGCCAATCTTTGACAGCTGGCTCGTGCGAAAGCACGAGCTTTCATTTTTCCCGTTCACAAACTTTCGGTGGTTACTTGCCTTCTGCTTCGACCCCTTAACTGCGGAAAATGAAGACTTTCAGTGGTTAATGAGCACATTGGAGGCTCTCTTAAACCACCGAAACCTGATATTTTGCCTTTTTCTTGACCGAACCAAAATCAACATTTCTTTTGAACTTGTTTTCAAAATGCAGACTCTCTAACCTACTTGCATAAATTTAGAAATTAAATTAAGATCACAACCTATCACCTAAAAAAGCAAATCAAATCCACCAATTTATTTTAGGAGATAACACATTGCACTCTTTAAAAAATGATTAATTTAGAACAAGCCATTGTATAACCGACACTTATATTGCTCCATTTTCAACTATCTCCTTGGAATCCAACAACCCTAATATGATTAAAATTACATATTTATATGGTTCAAATGACGTTTTCGATCATTTCGATAGATTTAAAAACACAATTATTACACAAGAGAAGTGAGATGCATTTCACTCCTCCTTAGTATTGAAGAGATTGTAATGCCATTTGTCCCACAAAGTATATATATATAAACACACCATCATAACTCACTATCTTTTAAATATCAATCTTAATTGAATTCGAAGCTAAAATGGATCTTTATTAATATTTTAAAATTGCAATTTATAATGGACAAAATTACAATTTATGATTAATAAAATTTTCACGAAAATTCTTGAAAACACTTAGAGGTAAAAAATGAAAAAAAATGCTGCTTATCACACGCCCCATACTCAAAGCAGCAACGTCACGAATTGAGTTTCCTCCCATGCCGGATGTCTAGTGGATATCTTGTTCTCCAGCCCTCCCGGCCTAGAGAAACCTTAAAAAAAAAGAGCATCTTGCCCATAAAACTTCAAATATTCCACCAGGAGTTTAAAGTTAAAGTCGAGGCATGAAACCAATGAATGTTTGCAATACAAGCCTAAGAACTTACCAGGGTTACCTGCAGACAAGGCGAGCTCATGGCTGCAGCCTCGGCTTCCACTCATTTGCAAACCAATTTGCAGCAGGAGAAGAAATTTAGTGCTGGAGGGACTTCAAATACCATCTGGGCTTCTTCTAGGTATGTAAACAAATAACCTTAACTATTATGCGCAGGCTTGCATCAAATGCCTGCATTTTTATCTGTGGATGGCGTTGTAATGTAGAATTATTGCCAATGAGCTTCAGCTGAACATGGACTTCTGGGCACACAGGTATAGGATTAGCCTTGGTGCCCATCAATCTTATTGCCCGCAACAAGCATTGTACAGTCCTAGATTGGGATGTGCGACTGAAAATGGCTTCTGTGGGCCAATGCGGGGTTCGTTCTCTGGAGAGGTTGATCGGGTATTAAACCCTCTACCGGGGTTTTATTCCGGTTGCGGTCTGCGCAGCCCTAATGGCATGGGTTTCAAAGGAACGAGGTCAGGTTTTGCACCTGGGCGACTTTGGCCAGATAGCTACTCTATCAAAGGGATGAGGCTGGCTGCAATTCCTCGGCGATTTTACCCATTTAGCTACCCCTTAAACCTGACATCTAAGCCTAAGGAAGTCCATGCTATGCAGCACACATTTCCAAATGGAAATATTGTACTCAAAATAAAACATTTTATCTGCAGAGGGAAAGCTTCGGCAGCAATTGATGACTCTGTTTGCCATCCACAAGGTAAGGAATCTGGAGGTTTTGTAGATCAGGAGGTAGTGGGTTCAATTCTGAAGGGATGGACACCACCGAGATATGTGTGGAGAGCCCTGGCAGCTTGGGTGATAGCAGGTCAGGTGATTGCCAGGGTTTTTAAGGGCAAGATCCATACGAGAAATGCTTTGCAGCAGCTTGAGGTGGTTGGGCCTGGTTCCAGTGGAGTTTGCTTGCTGACAGCTGCATTTGTGGGGATGGCTTTCACCATTCAGTTTGTGAGGGAGTTCACCAGACTGGGCTTAACTAGATCAGTTGGAGGTGTGCTGGCCCTCGCTTTCTCGCGGGAGCTCAGCCCGGTGGTTACATCTATCATCATTGCAGGCCGTGTTGGTAGTGCGTTCGCTGCAGAGCTGGGCACTATGCAGGTATCTGAACAGACTGATACATTGAGGGTGCTGGGAACAGATCCTGTGGATTACCTTATAATTCCACGGGTTATTGCATGCTGTTTGGCATTGCCAATTTTGACCTTGATCTGCTTCAGTGTATCCCTGGCTGCCAGTGTTTTGTTGGCCGATGGCGTTTACAATGTCAGTGCCAACATTATCTTGGAGTCTGCAAGGCGGTCTTTGCATCCCTGGGATATTATCAGTGCAATGGTGAAATCTACAGTCTTCGGTGGACTGATTTCTGTAATAAGTTGTGCATGGGGTGTTACAACTCTAGGAGGGGCAAAAGGTGTAGGGGAATCTACAACTTCTGCAGTTGTAATCTCCTTAGTTTGCATCTTCATTGCAGATTTTATTCTTTCATGGTGCTTTTTCCAAGGTGCAGGAGATGCTCTTAAGGCTGCTATGGGCTAGTTTATAACTTGCTGTGGCTATTGTCATTCGACAGCATGTGCACATGTAAACTGGCTTTTAAAATATGCATGTTCTTTGAGAAAGTATTTGTCGCAATCATTTTATATTTAATAGTTGAAGAGCCTTTGTCACCTGAACAGCAAGTGAAGCAGGGTCAGTAGCCATCTGACAAGCTTGCATTTTGACGCTTCAGAGATATAAATCTATAACTTCGAAATATTGGTTGGGTGCTGTCAGGAATTCTTTTTGTTTCTAAATGTTGTTTTCTTTATATGACGGCAGTCCCATGATTTTGGCATCCTTTCTGGTTTTACAATAATTGGGCATTTCTTCATGATATGCTCATTCTCGTCACAGAATATACACTTGAACATCTATAAGCAGTGGCTCAGTCGCCAAAAAGGGTCTCTACATAATCCAAACTTGTTTACGAAGTAGTTATTTTTCTTCCTATAATACATTTCTAATTCTAACTGCTTAGGTTATTTTAGTTCCTTTGATTATGCCTATGTTATAAAGGAAGCACGATTTCAATAAGTTCATCTTTTACAAACTCGTTCAAGCAGCAATGAATCTGTGAAGTGGTAGATTGGGGCTTCGAGACTACTTTCTTTGGGCTAAGCATGACTAATTTGATGCAATATTTTGCTTGTGCGTTAGAGCCACTTCTGAATTTAAGCTATGAAGTTTATGTGAAAGGACATGTGCCTCTCATAATTAATGTATTGGTGTCCTTTATCCGAAGCAAGAAAAACAAAGTCCTTCAGGCCATATTGGGACTAAGCAGGTTTCCTTGTTCATGTATATATCTAGCAGTTTTTGCACCAACTCCTCGTGATAATCCTATGCTCTTAACCATGGTTAATTAAGTCTTTATTTTGAAGAGTTATATCGTCTTGATTTTGGTTCATAGAGCTCTCTTGAAGAAGGTTTTCTAATAGGTCAATTTTTTTTCTTGTTTCAAAAAGATTCATCATCTTCATCTTACATTGTATGCGACTACTTTGTCAGTGAATATCTGTATTATGATTATTCCACATGATTCATGTACATCTTTCATAATAATGGATATTATCTTCCGTATTGGTGGTTTAAAACAGACCTCACGTAAGTGAAAGGCAGCTGTTTTATTTTCTCTATCAAGACATTTTTCTTTGATGATGAAATTTTGCCATTCTCGTCTAATGTTTTTTTGATTCAGGAAGATTTTGACAGTTCAGGGTTTTATCAAAGCAAAATCCTATGTACGTAGGAGGTAAAGGGCTCAAAATCTTCAGCAAACATCAACAACAGAGAATAGCAGTATCTAGATGTTCAGATTGATTAAGTCGCCGATTTTTCGCGACTTTTTGAAAAAGTCGCGACTTTTTCCCCCTCCCGATTTTTACCCTTGAAAAAATC